>JAANYP010002034.1:0-45000 GCA_020465985.1 Centrapalus pauciflorus | reverse complement strand
CTTTATGTAGCATTTATTATATTTAATTATTTGTTAGAATGTATTCAATTTATTATAAAATTAAAATAAATTTGACTAGATATATATATTTTTTTCTTAACAACCCTTGATATATGAATCTTACATGGTGCATCACGAGATGCATCACATACATACACCTTCAGTGCATCATAGTTTTACTGATTATTTAATGAACAAAGGCTTTCAATTGAAACTGATCTTTTATATATATATATATATATATATATATATATGTATAGGGTAGGGTTAACGTGATGACCGTCCTTAAAATGAAGACGGTGAGAACCAATAAAATTACGATTTCTCATCACTATTAATTTGAACTAAAAAAAGAAAAAAATATTGAATTAGGCAATCAGTTGATGATTTTCTCACTTACCAAATTACACACACTATCTCTTTGGAGATTCATGACTGCTATGGTTCACAATACCATCAATGATTCACACCATTATTGTGGTTCACCACATCACCGATGATTCGCGATACCGTCATGGTTCACGACACCATCGACGATTCATAATAAATATAAGGGTATGATCCGCGGCTCAAAATGTATGATTCACAACTCAAAAGTGTGTGATTCACGACATTGATGATTCACAATTAATACAAATATTCAGTGCACAACTAATTGTTCACACAATCAACAATAGTTATTCATAAGAAACATTGAATCACATTCGTGTGTGATTCTTCATCCGTTAAATTTAGAGAGAAAAAGAGAAATTGAATTGTTTGGAGGAGAAAGAATGATTGATTTAGATGATTGAAATCTTCCTTATTAATTAACTATCAAGTGTATTTAATTTAAATTTAAATTAATTAAAATTGACGACATGTGAGATCATTATTGGTTTTTATCGTCTTCATTTAAAAACGGTCCTCATTTGATCCACTCCATATATATATATATACATACATATATATATATATATATATATATATATATATATATATATATATATATATTATAGACGCTAAAATCATAAGTAGAATTGTATGTCTGTTTGTGTGTGTCTATATATATATGATTCGAGAGAGTCCACTCAATATGCAATGAAATTGCATAAACATGTTTTTTTTTTCCTTCAAAAACATGTTTTAATTGACATTATGAAGATAATATTCAAATTTCACATATATTTACATCTCCCATCTTCTATAAAATGATGTGAAAGTACACTTACAAAAATTTGCATATATATGTGAAATTGCATTGATGTGATACTTGATTTCATGCACTTAGAATGTGTGTAAATTTTATATATCATCTGTGTAATGTTAATTAAAACATGTTTATAAAAAATTTCAAAAAAATTATTTTTAAAAGTGGTACCTTCTGGTGCGCTACATAATAAGAGGTACACACTTTAACACACACACACACACACACACACACACATATATATATATATATATATATATATATATATATATATATATATATATATATATATATATATATATATATATATATATATGTTCATCAGCATACCATAAGATTCCAGTGTACCCTGTTGTGAATGATTATTTACACATATTTTTATTGCATAGACATTTTTAAGACAACATTATAAAACTTTTATCAAAATGTGCAACATCATAAATCTTGGGAATAGTAAAAAATGATTATGTGAATGATAAAAAAAGATCATTTGGATGGTCATTCACATAATTGTGCATGAACATTTACATAATTTTTAACGACACAATAAATGTATGTGAAATTCATATGTCATGTGTATAACTTTAATTTCGACATGATTATGAAAAAAAATTTTAAAAAATGTTTTTTAAGGTTGGTACCTTCAGGTGCACATAATATCGAAGGGTACTTTTTTTGAACCTGAATATATATATATATATATATATATATATATATATATATATATATATATATATATATATATATATATATATATATATATAGAATTTGGTTCTACGGCGTACCATGTGAAATCCGGAGTACCCAACGCACCATTCATCAGCCACAGGATCAAAAATATAGGGGAGGGGCATGATGGACATTCAACGTGATTTCAGCTTCATTAAGGGAATGATCATTCACATTGGTTGATCATTCACATTAGTCAATTGATCATTCACATTACTTAATTGATCATTCACAACACTTATTTAACTATTTATACTTCTTGTACACTTATTTGATCATTCACATTACTTAATTAACCATTCAAATTACTTAATTGACTTCACATTACTTAAATGATCATTCACATTACTTAATTAATCATTCACATTACTTAATTGACCATTCACATTACTTAAATACATTTAACATTGATGGTATGTAGAAGATGAAGTCTGACATTGCTGTTCTCGTCATTCATCAAATGTGAATGGACATTTACCTAATGTGAATGACCATTCACATTAGAAGATTGATCATTCACAAAACGTAGTTGACAATTAACATGACTAATGTAAGGTGCTGATATTATTTCACCAATGTGAATGGTGAAATTTACTAATGTGAATGGTCATTCACATTAGCTGAATGATCATTCACATTGGTTGATGTTATTAATGTTTGATAGATTTGAGAATTTGAGCGTTACATGAATGACCATTGTTACTGTTTGTCATTAATCTTGTTACTGGTTGTTAGTAGTTGACGATGCACAACATACATGCTGTGCTGATATGGTACAACCAATGTGAATGGTAAATTTCCTAATGTGAATGGCCATTCACATTAGCTGAATGATCATTCACATTGGTTGATGTTATTAATGTTTGATAGATTTGAGAATTTGAGCGTTACATGAATGACCATTGTTACTGTTTGTCATTAATCTTGTTACTGCTTGTTAGTAGTTGACGATGCACAGCATACATGCTGTGTTGATATGGTACAATCAATGTGAATGGTAAATTTCCTAATGTGAATGGTCATTCACATTAGCTGAATGATCATTCACATTGGTTGATGTTATTAATGTTTGATAGATTTGAGAATTTGAGCGTTACATGAATGACCATTGTTACTGTTTGTCATTAATCTTGTTACTGGTTGTTAGTAGTTGACGATGCACAACATACATGCTGTGCTGATATGGTACAACCAATGTGAATGGTAAATTTCATAATGTGAATGGCCATTCACATTAGCTGAATGATCATTCACATTGGTTGATGTTATTAATGTTTGATAGATTTGAGAATTTGAGTGTTACATGAATGACCATTGTTACTGTTTGTCATTAATCTTGTTACTGTTTGTTAGTAGTTGACAATGCTCAGATTCACATGTTGTGTTGATATTATTTTACCAATGTGAATGATCAAATAAGCAATGTGAATGATCATTTAAGTAAGGTGAATGATCAATTAAGTAATGTGAATGATCATTTAAGTAACGTAAAATGTTAATTAAGCAATGTGAATGATCATTTAAGTAATGTGAATGGTCAATTAAGTAATGTGAATGATCAATTAAGTAAGATGAATGATCAATTAGTCAAATAATTATTGTGAATGATCAAATAAGTGTAAAACAATTGTAAATAGTCAAATAATTCTTGTGAATGCTCAAATAAGTGTTGTGAATGAATAACTAAGTAATGTGAATGATCAATTAATGTGAATGATGAATTAAGTAATGTGAATGGTCATTATAATTACGAAAATACCCTTCCAGCAAAAAAAAGGGGGGCGCGCATGGAATTGTATTTTTTGATCACAACCATTGATTTATTTAATCTTGTGGCTTTGGATGGGTACCATTGGTACACTGGATTTTTGAAGGGACTCTTTTGAACCTAAATATATATACATACATATATATATATATATATATATATATATATATATATATATATATATATATATATATATATATTTGTGTGAATGCTTTGAAAAATTTTAAAGGGTTCAACATAATATATAATTAAATAATCATAAGTTTTATTAAATTTATAATTAACAAACATGTGTCATAATATATATATATATATATATATATATATATATATATATATATATATATATATATATATATATATAGATTGGGGTTCGATTGAGAACTTTTGTGCATCGAGACCCCATTGAGAACTTTTGTGCATCAGACTATCTACTAAGGGTGCACAAATGACATTTAGAGGATATTAAATGTATGGAAATTATTTTTGAATTTAAATGTTTTTAAGATTACTAATAGTTAAATTTGGTATGAAAATCATTATTAAATGTTTGAAACTAGGATATTGATGATATATATATATATATATATGTGTGTGTGTGTGTGTGTGTGTGTGTGTGTGTGTGTGTGTGTGTGTGTGTGTGTGAGAGACCATAATTCTTCTCATATTTTTCACAAAAAATAAATTTTCTATATGATCTAAGGTTTATATTGATGATATTTACTGATTATAATTTGTTACATTAAAAAAATGGGAAAAATAATTTTGAATTAGAATACTCAGTTTTTTACATTTATTATGCAAATTTGTAACTAGGATGCGGAAAGATTTATCCTATATTGTAAGTTTTTATGATTCTTACGATATTTGTTACTATATTCGTATTTCTTAATACTAAAAATGTATATATCACAAAAACGTCATTATGGTTTGTTTAAAGTTATTGAAACAATCTTTAAACTTTAAAATTGGTATAAACAGTTCTTATGGTTACCGTTTTCTTTGATATTGGCCTCTTGACCGTCAACTTTGACGTTAACTTTGTTAAAGTTTTCAAGTTAACGATTTTATCATTTTACTCAGTTTCTCAAGTTTACAATTACTTTTAATCATGATTTACGATAAAGATTTAATAAACTTTATTTATTTTTAACTAGTTATTAACGTTAGATTATTCTAATTTTTTTTATTTCTAACATAGAACAAGTATTTGAAAACATCTAGTGTTATTTATATGCTATTTTTTGAGTTCTAATTCTTATTTTTTTGTCTTCAATACACAATTTTATATTTTAACTTCTTTTTTTTAAAGACTAGTAAATCCAATATATAAGTATTTTCCAGAAACTATATATATTTAAGAATATGAATTTAAAGTTAAAACACATAAATATCAAACATTTCTTCCAGTGTTAAATATTATTTTGACCATTTAACTTTTAAATTTGTCTCATTTAGCTATTAAACTATTTTTGTCCTGATTTAACCACTAAACTTTAGTTTAGTGTCCTATTTTCGAAAAAATGAATAAAACTAATGGCTAAATCGGTACAAAATATGATAGTTTAGTGGTTAAATTGAGACCATTTTCAGTGATTAAATCGGTAAAAGAAGTTTAGCGGCTAAATATATATACAAATAATAGTTCAGTGGCTAAACCAAAACAAAAAATGATTAAATAGCTAAATAAAAAAATCTAAAAGTTGGAGGGTTAAAATCACACTTAACCCTTTCTTTTAAGTATAATAAATATAACGTACGTATATAAAACGTGTGTACGTGGAACTTTGACAACATTCTTTTTCTACTGACTATTGGTTGAATGATTTGATGACAAAATTTGTACATTTAAGTGTTTTTCTTACATAATTATTCCTTAAAAATAGAAAGATTTCTAATTTAGCCAGTTTTAAAAATTATTTATTAAAACACAATCCCATCAATTTTATTTACCAATCACTACAAACAAAATGTCATTTAATAACATACGAAAAATATCAATAAAAGTCAAAAAAGTGTCCATAATTATAGGTGTCAAAATTTTTTACCTACACAACAAAAAGAATAGGTAAAAATGGAGTGGGTATAGATATATAGTGACTAAAAATATATATTAGTATATGCCTCAAGTATTTTTGTAACAAAATTTTTGTGTCACTACTTAAAAATAACGTGAGTAAAAGATTGCTCTATACACACTTTTTTATAAGTGACATTAAAAGTATGATATAGTGACATATTTTTTGTGTCACTAAAAGCGCAAGCGCGTGCGCGCTCACACACAAACACACACACACACACACACATATATACATACATACAAAAATATATACATATATATGTATATACACACACACATACATATATACATACATACATACACACACACATACATACATACATACATATATGTGAATGTTTAATGCATATTTAAGTGAATGGTCATCCAAGTAAAATCATTCACATCATTCACATGATCTTTTTTTACCATTCATAAGATTTACTGCACTGTTGTTACAGTATGTTCACATTATGAAGATCATACGTAAATTTCAGAAACATTCACATCTTCTAGCTCATAAAAAATGATGTGAACTTACACTTACATAAATTTGCATATATGTGAACGTGTATTTATGTGACGCGTGATTTCATGCACTTAGAGTGTTCGAATTTGCGTGAAATTCATATATTATCTGCATAATGTTAATTAGAACATGTTTATGAAAAAAATTAAAAAAAAATAATTTTAAGATTGGTATCTTCTGGTGCGCTGCGCAATAGGTGGTACTCACTTAAACCTCTCTCTCTCTCTCTCTCTCTCTATATATATATATATATATATATATATATATATATATATATATATATATATATATATATATATATATATATATATATATATATATATATATATATATATATATATATATATATATATATCAATTCAGGACCGGTCCAATCATTTTCGGGGTCACAGAAAAAAACTTAAAAGGGGTCCTATACATACATACATACATATATATATATATATATATATATATATATATATATATATATATATATATATATATATATATATATATATATATATAAATTAATCAAAATTGAAGTTAAAATGATAAAATAAAAACAAAAGACTTATAGTTATATAACGTTAGAACCAAAAATTTTGCAATTCAATAATCTTGTTTAATCGTGAATAATATAATAGATATTTTGAGAATGGTCCTGTGTGATTAATGGATCCTAGGCGGTTGCCCGTGTTGAAATTGCTCATGATCAGCTCTGTATGAAGTCACATACAATTGATGCATAAAATGTTTAAAAAAATGAACTTTTTATAATTTTCTGATTATTGAGGTTTTCCATGAAACTCACATATACGCGTGTGCACACACTAAACACACACATAGATGTATGTATGTGTAATTAAAATCTTGTAAGAAATTAAATATTATGAGAATTATAAAAAGTAATTCAAACAACATGATATATAGATAAAGAATTTTAGGCCTTGCACTCTAAAATATTTTACTACGTACAGGCCGGTCCAATAATTTTCGAGGCCCTTGGGCCAAACTTAAAATGGGACCTATGAATATGTATGTATATTTAAGATAAGTAAAATTCAAGTAAAAATAATAAATTAACAACAAAAAACTTATAATTATATAATGTTAAATTTAAAAATTTTGCAAGTCCCAATAATCTTATTTAATCGTTAATAGACCTAAATATGTAATAGGTTTTTTGAGAATGGACCCCTACGATTAATGGGTCCTGGACGATTGTCCTTGTTGACCTTGCTCAGGCCGGCCCTACTAACAATCCTCATTTTATGTATGCATGTGTGTTTGTGAGAGAGAGAGATATATCAAATGAGAATTCAATTTTTATGAGAAATCCGATAAAAGTTGAATCAAAATAACATATATGTTGAATGAATGACTTATTTCGTGATTGTTATCAAAGACAAAATGATCATTTTGTATTTAATTCAACAGTTTTTGTTGAATCACAAAATATCATGCTTATTCAACATATATGAAATTAAAATTTAATAATTTTTACAAATTTTTAATTTTCACACACACATATATATGTATATATATATATATATATATATATATATATATATATATATATATATATATATATATATATATATATGTTTTCGTTCATTTTTGCAAGTTTCAATCCTAAACCAAACCAACCGCCCCTCGATCAACGACAGTAGTAATAATCAAAAGGTTTTAAGTAAATATAATATAAAGATTAAATTAACTTTTCAACCTTTAAATTATCGAAATTAATTAAAATGAATATATATATACACGCACACCTTTTCTATGTTTAATTTCTGATAAAAAAAACTCCCACAGAAATCAATGTTAGATTGATATTTATCATAAGATGTAACTTAAATTTTTGGAATTAAAATGAATATAAACACCCACAGAATTATACTGATAGTGATGATAATAGAGACATTAACTTTAAAAATAAATTTAAATTAATGTTTTTAGTAAAATTAAAAGAAGTATAAACAAATAAAATAAAAAAAGGTAATTAGGATTGGGTACCTGAATTTAGATGTGTAATTATGAATTGAGGAGTTTTGATTAGTTTGAAGAAGAAGATATTCAAGCTCTCCAGTATCACCACTAACACCAATGTTCTTGTTACCATACCCAAATGGGTTTGCGGATCCACCGACCCGCTTCTTTTCGGGTAATGGTCTATGAAAGAATTCAAAGCTTTCATCTTCCAATTTGTTGATAACGTGATGAGGAACTCCATGGTTAATGACCTTGAAGAAACCATATTCTTCACTTGCTTTTACAATCAGCTTCGCAACTTTCGATTCTTTACCGGAAAGATCGATCACCGGTATTTCCACTTCGTGTATCTTCTCCATCCCCATTCCATTAATTTGAGTTGCTACCACCATTTTGATTTGTAATATTATGGTAGATATATATAGATATAGGTGATTACATATGGAAGATAATTAGTATATATAGAGAGAGAGGACGAATCTATATATTTATATGTATATGTATATGAAGGTCTGAAGCATCGACAAAAATTAGGATGAGAGAGAGAGAGAGAGAGGAATCTATGGACTACACACTGTTAGAACCAGAGTTATATTCATACAAAATACTAAATAATTCACAGAATTCAAATGATACAAATTTGTACATACGATTCTAAAATATAGAACAAAACAACAAATCACGAAGATACCCGAATTGATGAATAAGAGAAT
This sequence comes from Centrapalus pauciflorus, assembly GCA_020465985.1. Taxonomy (NCBI): domain Eukaryota; kingdom Viridiplantae; phylum Streptophyta; class Magnoliopsida; order Asterales; family Asteraceae; genus Centrapalus; species Centrapalus pauciflorus. The sequence continues at coordinate 36,039 of JAANYP010002034.1, read as the reverse complement.
CCAGATTGAGGGCTGCGCGTGCAGTGTCCTAAGACAGAAATTCGCGGTCTGTCCAGAGGATACAACAATCTATTCAAGCGGTGTGCTTGAATCTGTCGAATTCGTTATGTGCATTTTTCTGGGAGAATTTTCGTAGTGAGGGAGAGAAAGAGAGACGAGAATGATCTGATGGTTGTCTGTTGTTATGGCGCCAAAATTAACCGAAAAAAATAACTGTCAAAGTGGCAGTTAAAAAGTTAATATTAGCATAATTAAAAAATTAATCACTCAAACCCCAAGGCCCAAGGCCATCTTTTGACCATTTAATATATATGTATATATGGCCCAATCTTCTCCATGCTTCATGTCTTAATTGGTTTGATAAAACAAGTTAATGTTTATAAACCAATTTAATATTTCATTTCTCACCTATGTGGGACAAAATCCCAACAATACCCCACATTTTCTATTCAAACCCGAAGAATACCCCACATTTGAATAGAAAATAAGTCTAATATAGAGGTACTTTATGTTCTATTCCCAGAAAATTCAATATGACATGCTTTTGTAAAAGTGTCTAACAGACTTGAACTTTACATAGTGAATATCTATCGGATTTACTTGTAGGTAGTGACTTGTAGTCTTGAACTAGATACGTTTTATAGTAAAGCGAGACAATAGACATCACACATGTCATATAAGACATATTTAATTCTTACCGTTGTGTTCATTTCGGTCGTGAACAATCCTTCTTCATGAGAATTTTAGAGAACTTAGCCATATCAGTTCTCAAAGATGCGACCCCACATCAATCTCGTATAGGTAATGCCAATCAAGAATATTTCGTAGAATTCCACTATGCCAGCTATCAGCATTATTAAGAATAAGTATTCATCCCTATATCATCAACGAACCAAACATTTAATATCATAGGAGTGGGCATACCAGAATGTTTGTATATACTTGAGTTTTCCTCAGATAGTTTGCCTATTGAACCTAGACCATGGTATTGCCGATGTTGCTAGGTTAGGTTTCCTCCGCGTAATAACTCATTGTGTTGGCTTTAAGCCCATTCCCCTCGATGTATATGCTACTTGCTCTCTGCTTAAGCCTTTTGTCAAAGGATCAACTATGTTTTCCTTTGACTTTATATAATCAATGGATATAATTCCATTTTTCAGCAAGTCTTTTATTGTTTTATGACGTCGTCTAATATGTCTTTATTTGCCATTGTATATCTGATTCTTTGCTCTTGTAAGAGCAGCCATACTATCACAATGTATACAAACGGCAGTGACTGGTTTTGGCCATAAAGGAATGTCTTCTAGGAAGTTCCTTAGCCATTCTGCTTCTTCAGCAGCTTTGTCCAATGCTACAAATTCTGCTTCCATGGTTGACCGAGTATTCACCGTTTGTTTGGATGATTTTCAAGATACAGCCGCACCACCAAGTGTAAAAACATAACCACTTGTGGACTTTCCTTCCGAATGATTTGAAATCCAATTGGCATCGCAGAATCCTTCTAATACGGGAGGATATTTGCTATAGTGTAACCCATAATTCATCGTGTGCTTCAAGTACCGAAGCACTCTTATAAGAGCAAACCAGTGTTCTTTACCAGGGTTATGTGAATATCGGCTAAGTCGGCTTACGGAGTAAGCTATATCTGGTCTTGTGTAATTCATCAAGTAATTCAAGCTTCCAAGCACCTGAGTATACTCCAACTGAGATACGCTGTCTCCATGATGTTTCTTAAGATGGCACGAAGGATCGAACGGAGTGACAACTGGTTTGTCATCATAATGTCCAAACTTCTTAATAACTTTCTCAACATAATGAGATTGGGTAAGGAAGTATCCTTCTGAATTCCTTTGGATCTTTACTCCAAGAATTACATCTGCTACTCCCAAATCTTTCATATCAAACGATGAATGTAACATTTTCTTGGTTTGATTAATTACATCCAAATTGGTACCCAAGATCAGCATATCATCCACATATAAGCAAATGATGACATATGCATGTTTGTATTGTTTAATATAAACACACTTGTCACATTCATTTATTTGAAAACCATTTGATAAAAGAGTATTATCAAATTTTTCATGCCATTGCTTAGGAGCTTGGTTGAGTCCGTAGAGAGATTTAACCAACTTGCAGACTTTATGTTCTTGACCTTTAATAATAAATCCCTCAGGTTGTTTCATGTAGATCTCTTCACTTAATTCACCATTTAGGAATGCAGTTTTCACATCCATTTGATGTATAATCAAATTGTGAATAGCTGCAATCGCTATTAAGGTCCTTATAGAAGTTATTCTAGTAACCAGTGAATAAGTATCAAAGAAATCTTGACCTTCCTTTTGTCGATATCCTCTAGCGACTAATCGAGCTTTGTACTTTTCAACAGTACCATCAGGTCTGAATTTCTTTTTAAAAATCCATTTAGGATCTATGGATCGAAGTCCTGGAGGTAGATCAACCAATATCCAGGTGTTATTCTGGATAATGGAGTCCATTTCACTGCGAATAGCCTCTTTCCAATAAGGTGCTTCAGATGATTCTATGGCAGCCTTATAAGTTAGAGGTTCATTATTGACTATGTAAGTCATATAATTAGGTCCGAAGTCTTTGGCAATCTTTCCACGTTTACTCCTTCTAGGTTCCAAAGTTTCCTTTTGAGCCTCATGAGTAATTTTATCAGATTCCTTCATTGCATCATCATATGTTCTTTTCCTTGAACTAGAGGATTCATTATCTTTATCCTTATAAGGAAAAATATCTTCAAAGAATTCAGCTTCTGCCGATTCTAACACTGAGTTTTTGTTTATGTCGTCAACATGAGATTTGTGAACTAGGAATCTGTGCGCTGCACTATTTTGTGCAGGTCCTATGTAGACACAATCAATTGTTTTTGGTCCAAGTTTGGTTCTTTTTGGTAACGGAACTTGAACCTTAGCAAGACAACCCCACACTTTCATTCTTTTATAGGAGGGTATTTTCTTTTTCCACATCTCGTAAAGTGATTTATCACTCTTTTTATGAGGAATTCTATTTAATATCATATTTGCAGTAAGGCATGCTTCTCCCCATAAACTATGAGGTGCTCCCGAAGTAATTAACATTGAATTTATCATATTCTTCAATGTTCTATTCTTCCTTTCGGCCAAACCGTTTTGTTGTGGAGTGTACGGAGCTGTTGTTTGGTGTATAATGCCATGTAATGAACAAAATTCTGCGAAGTCATTAGACTCATATTCTCCGCCTCTGTCTGACCTCAGACTTTTGATCCGTTTGTCAAGTTGATTTTCAACTTCAGCCTTAAAGGCTTTAAACATATTCAAGGCTTCATCTTTTGTATGAATCAGGTATACATAGCAAAACTTACTGCAATCATCGATAAATGATATATAATAGTTTTTCCCTCCACGTGTAGGAGTTGCTTTGTAATCACATAGGTCATTGTGAATTAGTCCAAGTATTTCATTAGATTTTTCTACGGATTTATGAGGATGTTTTGTGTATTTTAATTCTACACACACTTCACACTTTGTAATTTTATCAAAACTACATTTGGGCAACATATCAAGTTTAATCATTCTTTGTAAGGATCAATAATTGACGTGTCCCAATCTAGAGTGCCATAAGGAAGAGGATTCAATCATATACACAGAAGCAGTGCTATCATTTTTATTATCATCACTGTTAAGTACAACACTGAATTTGAAAAGTCCTTCGGATAGGTAACCTTTCCCAACATAGGCACCACCCTTAGTGAGGACAAATTTATCAGATTCGAATACAAGTTTGAATCCTTTGTTACTTAACATAGGACCAGAAATAAGATTCTTAGTCATTGCAGGAACGTGCATGACATCTGAAAGTATAAGTTCCTTTCCAGAAGTGAGTTTCAGAATCACTTTTCCCTTTCCTTCTATCTTTGCAGAAGTGGCATTCCCCATAAACATTGGTTCTTCATTGTTGCTTGCTTTCTGATAAGTAGAAAAAATGTTCCTGGAATTGCAGATGTGTCTTGTTGCTCCTGTGTCCACCCACCAGTCCACAGAATTTGAGACTAGATTAGCCTCTATGACAGCAACAAATTGGTTTCCAGAATCTGCAAGGTTTGCAAATCCACCACCAGCATTTCCATTTCCACCAGAATTACCACCATTGTTTGGACGATCTTTGCGATGTCTACAATCTTTGGCTTTGTGTCCAGGTTTTCCACATACCCAACAGCCATTACTTTTGGATGATTTCTTACTCGAGTTTTTGAAAGAGGGCTTATCAGCAATGCCAATTCCTTTGCCTTTGCGTTTCTGGAATTTATTTTTCGGAGTGCTTGCTTCACCAACCAAATTTGCATTTGGTTCCAAAGAATTTGCATCAGCCTTTTCATTCTTCCGGTTGTCCTCTTCCACTCGAATTTTGAGAACCAGTTGCTCAAAACTCATTTCCTCGGTAAGATGTTTAAGATAAAGTTTAAAATTTTTCCATGATGGTGGTAATTTTTCAATAATAGAACCAACAAGGAAACTAGGATTAATTCCCATACCTTCCACGTCAAGTTCATGGACTATGACTTGAAGTTCCTCAACTTGTTTGACAACAGATTTTGCATCTGTCATTTTGAAATTCAGAAATTTGCCAACAGCAAATTTCTTAGAGCATGCAACTTCAGTTTTATACTTGTTCTCGAGAGACTCCCAAATTTCTCTTGCCGTATTGAACGTAGAGTAAATATCATATAGAGAGTCGTCAAGAGCATTCAGAATATAATTCCTGCAATTATATTCATTGCTATTCCAAATATCAACAGCCCTTTGATATTCTGCCACTTGGGCAGCGGTTGGAACGTTCTCACCCTCACCGACAGGCGGATTAGTGGGTGCTTCGTTAGTCAGAACATTCGAAACGTGAAGGGTTGTCAGATAGAACAACATCTTCTGTTGCCAACGCCTAAAGTCCGTCCCTTTGAATTTCTCTGGCCTTTCCACATGGGTTTTCAATATGGACGTTTGATCCATCAGTGTAAACAAATTTCTGTCTTAGATTGTTAGAACCAGAGTTATATTCATACAAAATACTAAATAATTCACAGAATTCAAATGATACAAATTTGTACATACGATTCTAAAATATAGAACAAAACAACAAATCACGAAGATACCCGAATTGATGAATAAGAGAATCCAGATTGAGGCCTGCACGTGCAGTGTCCTAAGACAGAAATTCGCGGTCTGTCCAGAGGATACAACAATCTATTCAAGCGGTGTGCTTGAATCTGTCGAATTCGTTATGTGCATTTTTCTGGGAGAATTTCCGTAGTGAGGGAGAGAAAGAGAGACGAGAATGATATGATGGTTGTCTGTTGTTATGGCGCCAAAATTAACCGAAAAAAATAACTGTCAAAGTGGCAGTTAAAAAGTTAATATTAGCATAATTAAAAAATTAATCACTCAAACCCCAAGGCCCAAGGCCATCTTTTGACCATTTAATATATATGTATATATGGCCCAATCTTCTCCATGCTTCATGTCTTAATTGGTTTGATAAAACAAGTTAATGTTTATAAACCAATTTAATATTTCATTTCTCACCTATGTGGGACAAAATCCCAACACACACTTTTTAAACAGCGAACCATTTTATAGTTACAAAGTATTAAATCGTTTTTATAATGGAAATTAAGCTAGAGTACCGAAACAACCACTTTTAGAGTGAAAAGGTATGATTACGTTTCCGAAATTCATCTTTCTGTACACCTCAGCGTCACATCAGCTTTTCTCTCTCCACCTTTTTAACTTGGAAATACCCATCATTCTAAACCTTTCCATCTTTCTTAAGTTTTTTAAAATAAATTCATTTTAACTAACAAAACAATTAAAACTAAAATAATTAATTTCATAAATATTTACATAAACTAAACATTAAAAATTACCGAATTAAAATAAAAAAATACATAACAATAAATAAAAACTAAAATTACGAAAGAACATTAAAAAAAAAAATACAAACTAGCTATCTAAATTTGGTATTTGGGCAAGTGCAATATGTTCCACGAGATCTGATCGAAGGTTATTGTGTGTTTCCCGATTACAAATTTCCAATAACGTATTTTGATATACTTCATTGGAAGCGGAATGTTGATTGGATGGAAGCTCGGTTTCTTGAAATGAACATATCGCTAACCCTTCGTCTTCTAAGATCATATTGTGTAATATGACACAAGCATACATGATGTGTCTAATTTTATGTGGGTGACATGGTCGTGAGGGGTAGTTTAATATAGCAAAACGAGCTTTGAGTACACCAAAAGCTCGTTTGATGTCTTTTCTTGCCGAATCTTGTGATGCCTTGAATCTTTTTCGTTTGTCATCGGTTGGTAACGCAGTAAATCCTCTTCTACCTCGAGCATCCCATCGCAAGGTAAAAAATTCAAAATGTTGCTCAATATCGTAAACTATTCATAGGAATAGTTCTTTGCGCATGCAGAACCTCCTTCTCAAAATATCATCTCTATAGAGAGGATTTTCAGTAAAATAATTACGCAGAAGACGTTCATTTGCAGCTGCTCGGTCTCTTCGAATTGCAATTCTTCGTCTAGGTTGATTAGTTTGCGCAGAGCTGACATTTAAAAATGCTGCAAAGACTTGTTGATTATGTTAATATTCGTCTTCCGACGACTCCGAAGATGATGATGATGACGATGACGACGAAGACGTATACGGTTCCATCACAATAAAAATAAAATTGTGAATGATAGTAAAATATAAAGTTGAGAGGTGTATGAGAATTAGATTGAAAGAGAGAATTTTGAAAGTGTATATAGATTGAAAGATGTGGGGATTTAATGTATTGGAGTGAAATAATTATAGGGTAAAAATTTTAGGTTAATTTTTTTTTATTTTTTATTTATAAACGGTCAAATGACCGTTGGAGAATGAAAAAAACAAAGAAAAGGAGAGGCGGGGGAGGCGGGGAAGCCGGGGAGGGGTCGAAATGAAGCGGGGCCGAGCACCGAGGGTGGTGCTCTCGGCGGCTCCAGGCCTATGTGGCAAGACCGCGCCCTTCGGTACACCCTTCTCTCTTATAGGGTTACCATATAAAATGGAAAGGGTATGAAAAATTATGCATATAGAGGATCAGGCCATCAAGGTTATTTAAGAGTTACCATTAAAGACATATAGTAATTGGGAGATGAAATTGGTGTGGATGTACCATAACCACAGTTGTAACAGTCTAGTTGTATGATAAATTTTGACAATATTAAAAATATAAAAAGGGTGTGTTCGGAGTTGAGGTCCATGGAGTCTTATATTAGAATAGAATCATGATGTCTCTTATTAAATGTACATGTTCGTTACGATAAAATATTCCATTTTATGTAAAAGTGCAATATATGTACACATGTTCAAAAGTGGATTGTGATTGACAATTTTACATACTTCAAGGTTCATTACGATTAAAAAGTTATATGGCATGCAAAGTGTAGAATTTAAAGAATATGCACAGGTTCAAATAATATGAAATGGTAATGCACTTTTATACATTTGATAGTATTTTTACATGAATAAAACCTTTTTACCGTAATGATCTTCAAATTACGTGAACTTATCACTCGTAATATACTTTTGAACATATGTATATTGTAGTTTTATATGAGATAAAACATTTTATCGTAATTAACATGTATGTTTAATATGAGACTCCAAGACTCAACTCTAATATGAGATTCTATTGAACTTAAGTGGGTGTGTGTGTCTATATATATATATATATATATATATATATATATATATATATATATATATATATATTCAAGATCAATGGGATACCATAGGCTGGGAAACCGAAATACTCTACAAGAAAATTTGGTTACAGTAAGGACAAAGTCCTCTCCATAAGTCAAAATGTCCTCACCTAATCTCTACAGTGATGACATATTCTCACTCTAGTTTCGCCATTAAAGTTCTGTCCATGTATATCTATCGTGAAGACAAAATTTGGCTAAAATGTGGACGGTAAACTAATACAAAATAAATGAAAAAGAAATTAATATTAGCCGTATAGTGAGGATATGTCCTCACTATTGCTTATTGTATTAATTAGGATATAATTCTAAACCATTTGCATCAAAACAACACAACCTTGCAACCACCTAAATAGATTATGTAACAACCCAACTTTTGATCCAGTCATAATTTCTGTACTTTGAGAAAATAATGTAATTTTATTACATTAATTATTTTGTTTAATTTTATTGAGTATGAAAATATTTAATTAAATTTTATATATGATTAAAAATGATTAGAATAAAAAGAGATGTAAAATACAAAAGTAGAAGTGGGTTAAATTCAAAAGAAATATATAAACCAATTAAATGAATTAAATGTCATTAAACACTAAATCACTCTCTCTCTCTCTACTATCTCACTAAAACTTACGGTCATCATCAAGATTCACCAAAATTGTGCATAAATTTCAACTAAGTGAAGAATTAATCCAAAGGAGGAGTTACAAGAATCAACAATTATCATCAAACAACAAAATTTAGAGGTTAGTATTGATTAAATTTTTAGATTTTTAAGATTTGGTTCGGTTTTGTGAGAAACCGAAACCAAGAGTTTAATTGATGAAAAATATAGGTTGCATGTATAAAATTTTACTAGATAATGATGAATTTAAGTTAATAGGAGTCATTCAAACAAAAATTTTGGGATGGATCCTTCAAATTAATTAGAAATCAGAATTTTGATGAAAATAGTGTTCTTGACAAAAAGTGTAACCGTGTGTGTTTATATGCACCGAAACCCAGATGTGGGTTACCGAAACCTTAAGGTTTCGGTAATACCACACTACTGAAACATATGTAAATACTGAAACTAAGGGTACCGAGACTTTACATGTTACAGATTCCTATACCGAAACCTTTAAGGTTTCGGTAATGTACCGAAACCCACCTAAGTGAAGTACCGAAACCATAAATTACCGAGACACAGAATTGGACACCGAGACATACCGAAACCTTTAAGGTTTCGGTAATCCTAATCCTAACTACCGAAACCACATCAACCTTTGACTTTTCAATTTCACAAAGTGTCCATATGTGTGAGTGTGCGCAAACATAAACCAAATATGTAATTCTAGTATGCATGCATGTATGTTGTACGTGTGTAAGATTGTGAGTATATACACACACACACACACACACACACACACACACACACACATATATATATATATATATATATATATATATATATATATATATATATATATATATATATATATATATATATATACCAATTTTACGTATGCATATGGTGTTTGTATGTACCTAACATCTTTATATATATATATATATATACTTTTATATATTTGTATAAAACAATCCTTTTTGTATTATACAAAATGTATATAATTTGTTGTCAAAACACATTTATGATGTATATAAGATTTAAAAACCTATAATATTTTAGTTAAAATTTTAAAAGGAGATATTATGATATAAATATGACAAAAGTCACACATGTCCATGAAAATGGACATAAAAGTTTATGAGTTATCAAGAATCAGATGAAATTAGAGATTTTAAAGACTAAAAAGATGATGATAATGATACGATATTAACATGATTTGACATGATACTTCTGGACAGGTTCAGTGAAATTCTGAACATACTTACAAAGATTTAAAGACTTAAAAGCGGGTCAAAGACTTGATTTGACAGAGAACAGATTGACAAAGATAAAATCCTGAGATAACTCAGGTGGCAGATTTTTATATCTGTTTGACAAAGACCAGATCAGTGAGTTATAGATATTCAGATTTAACACGTTGACTTTCGGTTGAGACATATTGTTGATGTTAGATTTATTGACATTCATTTTATCAGCTGGATTGAGACCTGTGCACACCATGGTTCGGTGTTGCCCAGTGGATCATGATAGCTATTTGATTATCATTTCATATTGCATTTAAGACTTCTTCATACATTGCTTTATGATTCATTGCTATCATGACTTCTATGACTTAAGCTTTCACTATTGCTCAGACATTTGATATATATTGATTCAGCTTGATTAGCCCTGATGGTCTATTGTTCTAGACCTGGCTATTTCACCAGTTCTTATGGACTTGGTAATGACCTCCGATGTTCCGCCATATTGACTTACTGGTAGCTAGCCCAGTATGTGGCTGATCCCCACGATTTAAGCGTGAGTGTGGCCTGAACATCATCCGATTCTATGACTTCTATGTCTCAATCATGAGGGCTGTAGCGGCAGCCAAGACATATCATGCTAGACAAATGATCCGCTTGACTATGCATGTTAATTTGAAAATCTATATACTCACTGAGCATTGCTTACAGTTGCTACTTTACAATTTTTACGGGAAGAGATAAAGGAAAGTCACCTGCTGGGCCTAGTACTTAGGTCATTCAAGATCCAAGTTTTGAAGCTTTCATAGACCACTACTCAACGAACCCTTCGGTACTGATTGGAAGATGTCAATTATGGTGGTTTTGGGTAGACTTGATATGATTTTATGATGTAATGTATTAGATTAGATGGTACCCTTTATAAGTTTAATTTGAAAACCATAAACTGTATTAAACTTAAATCCTAATATTTCGTACTGTAATTTAATATTCTGCAATTAATTACTCTATCTTAGTTATGGTTGATATCGTATTGCATGATGTGGGACCTAGACTCGTGACTACCGCCCCGCAAGGGGTGGTCTTCACAGATTAGCTCTAGAATTTCTTCAAGCAAACTATAATACATATTTCCTTCATGCCTAGGAGTTGAAACTCCACTGTTTTGAGTTGTACGTCTTGTATCGCGACTGTGAACAACAAACCTCACACGTTAACTATGCAAGCGGTGTCATTTTTGCAAATGTAGGTCCATTAGCCGAAGCATGTAATTCAAGACTATAATGTGATTCGTCAGCTACTCTCATCTACACTAGTACAAAAATGGGCTTTGGTCACACATGCTCGAAATCAAATCGTCACACATTAGAATATTTGTGTGACTAAAGATACAAAACTAAATTTCACTTCATTCTTTTAGTCACATCTGAACTCCAATCGTGTGACCAATCAAAAATGTATTGCCATACATTCGAATATTTATGTGATTAAAGGTATCTGGTGTATTTTTGCTGATTAAGTTCGAAGCATTAGTCACGTTAGACACATAAAATGTGACAAAATGGCGTCACACAGTTGAACAGTGTGACCAAATGCCAGTATATGGTCACATGAAGTAATTTGTTATGTGACTAAATCATGAACTCGAGTTTGTCACACACGATTTTAGTGTAGCCAAAAGCACATACTATATGGTCACATAAGTTATTATGTGTGGCTAAAGTGTAGGGTGTGTTAGAATGTAAAAATCTAATACGTATTAGTCACATTGAGTGCCATTTTGTGTGACTAAATCATATGCCACTATATGGTCACTTGAATAATTTTTTGGGTGACCAAATCATATTCCAGTATATTGTCACATGAAGTAATTGTATGTGTGACTAAATCATATTCCAGTATATGGTCACATGAAGTAATTTGTTATTTGACTAAATCATGAACTCGAGTTTGTCACACAAGATTTTAGTGTAGCCAAAAGCAGATACTATATGGTCACATAAGATAGTATATGTGTCTAAAGTGTAGTGTGTGTTAGAATGTCAAAATATAAATGTTAGGATATAAATTAATCAAGTAATTTTATAAACTTAGGTTATATATAATCAATTCAATTCCATTCCATGAATAATAAAACTTAGGATAAAATTAATAAACTAATTTTATAAACTTAGTTTATAAAACAATTAGCAGCTTGAGAAAATGTACTAACAGCTTGAGATATTGAACTAACAGTTCGAGATTTGCAAAAACAAAATTTCTCAATTTAACTCAAGTGAATAATAAAACTTAGGTTAAAATTAATCAAGTAATTTTATGAACTTATGTTATAAAACACTTAACAACTTGAAAAAAATAGACTAACAGCTTGAGAAATTGAACTATCAGTTCTAGATCCGCACTAACAGGATTTCTCAATTTAACTTTAGTGCATAATAAAACTTAGGTTAAAATTAATCAAGCAATTTTATAAGCTTAGGTTGTATACAATCAATTCAATTCCATGAATAATAAAACTAAATCATAATATATGCCACTATATGGTCACTTGAATAATTTTTTGGGTGACAAAATCATATTCCACTATATGGTCACATGAAGTAATTTTATGTTTAACTAAATCATATTCTAGTATATGGTCACATGAAGTAATTTGTTATGTGACTAAATCATGAACTCGAGTTTGTCACACACGATTTCAGTGTAGCCAAAAGTAGATACTATATGGTCACATAATTGTTTGTGTGACTAAATCATATTCCACTACAATAATTTACTGCACTATAAAATAAAATGTTGAAGTCACATAGAAATTAAGATACGTACAGATAATCATTCCATAAATTAATTAATTAAAAGGTAATTTACAAGACATGATTCCAGCGCACGACATGGTTCGATCACTTGGATTTTCGTATAATAATACCTTCACAATTGCTTCGATAATAATCATTTCTTGATTTAGTACCCAAGTCACGTTCATCCACACGTGGCAAAATGTTATCATTGTGCGCGTGAATGACGATGCTAAATTCCTCATCGATTTCATCATATATATCTCTGTAATTCTTCGGAGGTGTGTTGAAGACAATAGACAACTTTTTATTTTTATGGTCTTTCACATAAAACACTTGTTGTGCTTGTGAGGCTAATATGAACGGATCAAGCTTGTGGCCTAAAGTAGTCAGGTCAACCAATGTATAACCAAAATTATGATCACGTTTGACCGCACCAGCCTGATGGTTAACCCAATCACATTTGAAAAGAGGGAGTTGCCTGAAACGATGATCTAGTACCCACATTTCATGCAAACGCCATAATACAATTTGCAGCTTGTGGTTGCTACTCCTTTGGATATGTGCATATCATCTGTCACAACAATAACCCCACTATTTTGGTAAACGCTGCCGTCACTACATTTAGTACGAAATGTATACCGTTGATGTTATATGCAGTGTGTTTCAGTATGGTGGTGCGTGGTCCATGTGAAATCCACCTTACGATTTCTGAAACACTTTCTTTGGAGATCGCTATTTCTCTCTCAACCAGAATATTATATCACTACAAATACATATATAAGCTTCAATTTGAAGGAACAACTACATACAATTACAAAAAATAATTAATTACCTCTAGGTTTAACCAAGTAACAAAAGTTTTACTGTGCTCATCCTCAAGGAATGCTTTTCGCTTACCCGGGTTTTGTGTTTCAAAAATCTATTTGTGTTGCCTGAAAGAAGGTGTTAATTTGTGGTCAATTAATATGTTTGATGCAAGATTCTAAGTAATTAACGAAAAAGATATGTGTTAGTAATACTTACTCGATATACGGTTCAATTTCACCTGTATTGTGTATTACATACAAATGTGTTATCCCAAGTAGTTCTGTAGAAACTTCACTTGACTTGCCGGCCGATAGTGGCTTTCCGTCTTCATTTATTTCATCACTTTCATGTGTATCACCTAGGATACCAGTAGTTTTCATGGACTTTTTATATTCACCGAAAAACTCTATTGTTTCTTCTGCAATAGTCTCCTCAGCAATGCATCCCTCTGGTTTATTTTTGTTTCGCACACGTCCTTTAATAACCTTCATACAACATTCGAAGGGATACATCCAACGAAAGCATACCGGACCATATAATTTTACCTCCCTAGTTAAGTGCACAGTCAAATGGACCATAATATCAAAAAATGAGGGAGGAAAGAACTTTTCGAGTAGGCAGAGTGTGACAGAAAGTTGTTCTTGCATCTTATGTAGTTCATCTAACCCGATTTTTTTGCTGCATATCGATTTAAAGAAAAAGCAAAACCTGATGATAACATATCATGTGGGTTCGTGCATGATTGACCGTATTGCAATGGGCAAAAACTCTTGCATAAGCATGTGATAGTCATGTGATTTAAGCCCGATGAGCTTCCTATCTTTTACGCTGACTAAAGACGAGAAATTTGAACAATAGCCTTGCAGTACCCTGATGTTGTGTAACATTTCACAAAAGATGTCTTTTTCTTCATTCGTTAATGTGTAACCTGCTGCAGGTAGTACTAATTTGTCTCCGTCTTTCCTAGCAAACAACTCTGGTTTACTTATCCCCAACTCTGCCAGATCCAATCGAGCATTCTCTCCATCTTTCGTCTTTCCTGGAACATTTAGTAAAGTTTCGAGTATACTCTCACCAACATTCTTTTCAATATGCATGAAATCAATGCAATGTTGAACTTCATTATGCCTCCAATACTTAATCTTTCGATACCAAATGTTGAATTTCTTCCAGTACGCACCATCTTGTTTATTTACTTGGCTTGAACTACCATCTTCTCTTCCTCTTTTCCTTGTGTGCTTCTGGTTTGGTCATTTTACCATTCCCCAATTATTTTCAATATCTTTGACCTGGTTGTAAATGTCTTTTCTAGTCATTGGTTTTGGACACGGGCGAAAATCTTTTGTTTTCAATTAAACACCTTCGTTTGCCTTCTGAACGGGTGTCCCTGTGGTAGAAATCTTCTATGACCAACATAAATCTGCTGGGATGATGCAGAAAGTCTAACACAACCAGCTTCTTTCCCACATACTACACAACCTTTGTATCCACTGGTTGGGCAGCCACATAAAGTACAAAGTTCATGGTAATCATTTATTGTCCATAACACAACCGCACGTAGATTAAACATTTTGTTTGTGGCAACATCATATGTATCGACCCCTGTCTCGAATAAGGTTTGCAGATCATCAACCAATGGTTCTAAAAATACATCGATATCATTTCCCGAGTATCCAGGTATCAACACAGAAAGCATTATAAACTTTCTTTTCATACACAACCATGGAGGAAGATTGTAAATGATAATTAAAACTGGCCATACACTGTGATGCCTATTTCCTCTGTTTACGTCAACCCCATCAGCCGATATTCCTAGCCTTAGATTTCTTGGATCTTTACCAATTACCGGGAATTGTGTATATATGGTGCGCCATGCCTGTGAATCTGCGGGGTGACGTAAGACACCATCTGTTTTGCTTCTTGTTGCGTGCCATGTTAAATCTTTTGAAATACTCTGAATCCTAAAGAGACGTTGCATTCTTGGTGTTATTGGAAAATACCACATGCTTTTCACTGGAATTTTCGCGTACACTTTATTCGTCTTCTTATCCACCTTCCATCTTGATGTCCCACAAGTTCGACACACAGTCGATTCCTCATCCTCCTTCCAGTAAAGAAGGCAGTTGTTTGTACAGACATCAATCTTTTTGTATCCTGAACCCATAAATTTTAGAACTTTTTTGTCTCATAAGTTTTTTCCGGCAGTTTGTTACCATCTGGTAGCATCTTTTTCAACAAAACTAGTAACCCAGTAAAGAACTTATCAGAACAGCCATGCTTACTCTTCAAGTTGAGCAGTTCAACAATTGCTGATAACTTTGTGAAGTCTGGACATCCTTTGTAAATTGGCTTCTCTGCGTCCTGTAGTATTTCTAGAAACTTGACATGCTCAACAGATCCTCAATCAAAATTATCTTTTGTAGCATTAACCATTTCCACTGTTTCTGGGCCATCAGTTGGAATTTCTGAATCAAAAACCATCTCTGTGTCCACATAATCTGTTGTACCACTGTGATGTTCGGCAGTTAAGTATGGCTCATCCTTTTCTCCATGTTTAGTCCACTTTGTGTAGTTTTGATCAATGCCATTACAGAATAGAATAAATGGAATTCCACTTCCTCCACATTACGCATTAAATGGTTTAAACAATTGGTACATGGACATGGCATTTGAATTCGTTTTTTATTACCTTCTGGGTCGATGTTATTCATCTTCTTCAAGTTGTATACTGCATAATCAATAAATGTTGTTTCTCCATCTCTATAACCTCTGTTCAACCTTTGTAATCTCATCCAAGACTTGTCCATTTGGGTTTAGTTGAATTCTGGTTGAGTGGTTGAAGATTTGATTAGTGTTGTACAACGTTTTTTATAATTAATTAGGGTTTAGTAAAAGAACCGCCTAAATTAGGATTAGTAAAAGAACCGCTTAATTAGAGGTTGAGTTGTCTAAAACATTACCCGCGTTCGAATCCTGAATGTGGCAGTTTTTTTTATTTTAGGATATAAATAATTCATATACTATATGGTCACATAAGTTAGTGGTTGAGTTGTCTCGAACTGTAAGTTCTAGATCTTAAGCTATTAATGTATTTTCTCAAGCTGTTAATTGATTTATTACCTAAGTTTATAAAATTTATTGATGAATTAAACCTAAGTTTTATTATTCACTTGAGTTAAATTAAGAAATTCTGTTTATGCAAATCTCGAACTGTTAGTTCAATTTCTCATGCTGTTAGTGCATTTTCTCAAGCTGTTAAGTGTTATATAAGCAAATCACATTGAAATTAAGATACATACGGATAATTCCTCAAGCTGTTAGTGCATTTTCTCGTTATGCCCGTATCTGGTACGGAAAGCCGTTTTGGAGACATCTTCTTCTCGTACTTTGAGCTGATGATACCCAGATCGAAGATCGATCTTTGAGAAGTAAATGGCTCCCTGAAGCTGGTCGAAAAGATCGTCTATTCTGGGCAACAAATATTTATTCTTTATTGTTACCTTATTCAGCTCCCTATAATCAATGCACATCCAGAGAGTCCCATATTTCTTCTTAATGAATAGAATAGGAGCTCCCCAGGGAGATGAACTTGGTCGTATGAGTCCCTTATCTAGCAACTCTTGCAATTGCTTCATCATTTCTTGCATTTCAGCAGGTGCAAGTCGATATGGGCTCGAGCAATAGGTGCCGCGCCTGGCACCAAGTCAATTCTGAACTCCACCTGACGGTCTGGTGGGAGTCCAGAGATGTCCTCGGGAAAGGCATCGGGAAATTCAGAAGCTATTGGTACCTCGACTAAAGCTTTCTTTTCGGTTTTAGCATCTATTGCATATGCTAAGTAAGACGAGCAACGTTAGCTATATGCTTCTAGCTTTCGACACAGATATTAAACATAAATCACCTTTCTTTCTGTCACCATAGATTCAGATACTACGTCCATCTGGAGTTGTGAGTTTTATTAATTTCTTCTTGCAGACAATGTTGGCATCATGGTGGACAAGCCAATCCATACCCACGATGACATCGAACTCGTGAAAGTCCATCGGAATAAGATCAAGCTAAAATGTGCAGTTGTCGAGCAGAATGATGCAATCACAGTAAATTTTATCAGTAGACACACTTACATCACTAGTCGTTTTAATATCAAAGATTACAGGTAGAGTAGTCGGTGTAATTCCAAGTTTAGATGCAAATGCACTCGATATGAAAGAACGATTTGCTCCTGAATCGAAAATAACTCTAGCAGGAACAGAGTTAACAAGAAACATACCAGATACCACATCTGGTATTTCCTTCGCTTGCTCGACCGTTATTTGAATGCTCGGTTCTAACTTCGTGCTGGCTCATTACGTCGACTAGAACCTCCGCGTGACGTGCTTTGTCGGGCCAGTTGGTTTTGTCTTTGTTGTTGTTGTTGTTGTTGTTGTTGTTGTTGTTGTTGTTGCTGCTGCTGAGGTCGGTGTTGTTGTTGCAGTCGTGGATGATGCTCTGCACTCGGATAAATTAAGCTGAACGGATGCGTGCATGCCCGCTCAGTATGTCCAGGGCGTAAACAGTTGTTGCACATAGTAACTTTATTAGGACATTCTTCACTGCTATGCCCAATTTCATTGCACACGTAGCATCTCACATCATTGGGGTTACAACGCCCAATGTGTGACTTACGGCAGCGGCGACATTGCCTCGGTTCAGAATGTACCGCATAAGAACGAGCTCTCTGGGCCAGAGGTGAGCTAAACTGTCGGGACTGAGATTGCTGTGGTGAATATCTGGATGAAGATCCAGAATAACTTCCAGTACGTGACTTCTTAGGCGGTGACGGACAAGTAGGGTTGATAGATGAAGCATGAACTCCTCCAACACGAATAAAGTCCTGCTCGAGAATTCAAGCAGCTTCAACGACATCAGCATAGTTGGTGTATCTTTGGTGCTTCAAGAACTTCTGATACTCGGGATACAGACCCATTAAGAAGCGATCGATCTTTCGCTCTTTGGTAGCAACTTGATAGTCAGACAACAAGCTTAAACGAGTAAATTCAATCTCATACTCAGTCACCGATTTGGTTTCCTGAGTAAGAGACATCAGCTTCTCTTCCAGACATTTCTTTTCATTAGCCGGGTAGTAATGACGAAAGAAGATTACCTTGAAGTCATCCCAAGATAGGGACTTAATCCAGTTGGCTCCGTGCATGTTCTCCTGAGATCTCCACCACATAACAGCGCCACCCTAGAACAATGTAGTAGCAAAGCTGACCTTTGATTCTTCAGCACAGTCGCTAATAAGAAATATCCGCTCGATGCCAGTAGTCCACTCGAGCGCTTCGATAGAGTTTGCAGCACCCTTGAAAGCTTGTGCTCCGCAAGCTTTGAAATAACGAAAGTTGCAGCCCTTAGGAGGAACCACAAGAGTTTCCTCCTCGTCAGTGTCATCATCACGGCGTCCAGTATCATCATGCTGCTTCTTCCTACATTCTTCTCTGCGCCTAGTTTCGGCTTCATCACGAGCACGAAACTGATCTTGCAAAAACTTAGTCTGACGCTCATTGTTTTCATTGAGCATCGTTTGCATTATTTGCATAATTTGTTCAGGAGTGAGTCCACCTCCAGCTCCTTCACCAGATCCATTCCATAACATTACATGAATAATAAAATAAAACTTAGGTTGAAATTAATCAAGTAATTTCTTAAACAAATAATCAATTCATTTCCATTCCATGAAATTACATGAATAATAAAATAAAACTTAGGTTGAAATTAATCAAGTAATTTCGTAAACCTAGGTTATATACAGATATCAATTCATTTCCATTCCATGAAATTCCATGAATAATAAAATAAAACTTAGGTTGAAATTAATCAAGTAATTTCATAAACCTAGGTTATATACAGATAATCAATTCAATTCAATTGCTTTCCATTCCATGAATAAAAAAATTTAGGTTAAAATTAATCAAGTAATTTTATAAACTTAGGTTATATACAGATAATCAATTCAATTCAATTGCATTCCATTCCATGAATAATAAAACTTAGGTTAAAATTAATCAAGTAATTTTATAAACTTGGGTTTATTAAACACTTAACAGCTTGAGAAAATGCACTAACAGCTTGAGAAATTGAACTAACAGCTCGAAACTTGCAAAAACATAATTTTTCAATTAAACTCAATTGAATAATAAAACTTAGGTTAAAATTAATCATGTAATTACATGAATAATAAAATAAAACTTAGGTTGAAACTAATCAAGTAATGTCATAAACCTAGGTTATATACAGATAATCAATTCATTTTCATTACATAAAATTACATAAAATAATAAAATAAAACTTAGGTTGAAATTAATCAAGTAATTTCATAAACCTAGGTTATATACAGATAATCAATTCATTTCCATTCCGTGAAATTACATGAATAATAAAATAAAATTTAGGTTGAAATTAATCAAGTAATTTTATAAACCTAGGTTATATATAGATAATCAATTCATTTCCATTCCATGAAATTACATGAATAATAAAATAAAACTTAGGTTGAAATTAATCAAGTAATTTCATAAACCTAGGTTATATACAGATAATCAATTCATTTCCATTCCATGAACTTACATGAATAATAAAATAAAACTTCGGTTGAAATTAATCAAGTAATTTCATAAACCTAGGTTATATACAGATAATCAATTCAATTCAATTGCATTCCATTCCATGAATAATAAAACTTAGATTAAAATTAATCAAGTAATTTTATACACTTAGGTTATATATAGATAATAAATTCAATTCAATTCAATTGCATTCCATTCCATGAATAATAAAACTTATGTTAAAATTAATCAAGTAATTTCATGCAGAGAGCCACCGAGGACAATATCAAAGCCGAAACCTTAATGGTTGATGAGGGGACTGATGCCTTGACAGAGGTATTTGGTCCTGAAAAGTCGGGATATGTAAGAGGAGTGGGCAGCAGAGTGACAATCTATAAAATATTTTAATATTCCTCGAAGAAAAGCATCGGATAATGAGAGAGTCAAACTACTTGAAGCAACACTTGCTGCTGAGAGACGCGAATGTGAAGCTGAGAGACGCGAAAGTGAAGCTGATCTGAGACGCGAACGTGAAGACAAAGAACTTAAGATAAAGTTGTTGACAACGCAAGTGGAAGATACACAGGCAATGGTTCACCAACTTATGGCTCGGTTTGATGCACAAGGGGAGAAGTCAAAATCATTGTCAACTCATGTAAGGTCACCTACCTACGGATCTTATCTTGACGCGACGCCGTCCAACGAGTGCGGAATCCTCGTTAGAGGTTTGACGGAATGATCACGCACACGAAACACGGAGACACACACGATGATAGACGCACACTAGAAAGCCCCGACACGTGATTCTCTCCAAGAACACACAAAAACGTCTCTGCAAGTTCGTAATCGCCCTTAGCCTAATTCTGCAAAAGTTGTTAATCAAAACTGATTAACACTTAATTATAACCCTCAGATTCGAACTAGTCTTGGACAAGTTCGAGAAGGCCCAAGCCCACGAACTTGTCCACCATAAGTTCGAATCAGGCCTTTGAACTTATTCTAGAACTTGTCTTTGAACTTGTTCTAGAACTTATGTTTGAACATATAACATTTGGACATATATGTAAGATTAAAAGGTTTAGAAGGATATATATATGTTATAAGAATGTTTGTAAGAATATATACGTAATGTTGGAAGTTTACAAGGATATATATGAAATTCTCCCTAGAATTAATGACTCTTAAACACGATGTTTATCAAATTTAAAACATATCATTTCCATTTGACAGATATCATGTTTAGGAGATGAAAATTAATGCTCTATTATATTGTTATAAAATGAAAGCATATTTTATCAATTTGATACATATTTTGTTTATGAATCTTTTTATAGTTTTATAGAGAAAATAAATCATCTTAGGTTCTTTTAATTTCAAATTATAAAAAATATGTCCACATAAGCAAAGTAACCGGTTAGTATCGATTTTTAGGTAACTCAACTACTTAATTGAAACACTTTTAAAAGTTTGACTACTAAATGTGCACAAAAAAAGTACACAACATAAATGTGTACAAATTTGAAAGTACATAGCTATTTGATGCCATTTTTCTTTAAAAACCCGTCCACGTAAGCATGGTGACCGGTTGGTGCCAGTTTCCAAGTCACCCAACTACCTAATTGAAACATTTTTGAAAGTTTGACTACCAAATGTGCACAAAAAAAAGTACACTACATAAATGAGTACAAACTCAAAAGTACACAACTATTTGACGCCATTTTCCCTATATAAAATCAATAACAAACATATATCAAGCATACAACAAACATACAACAAACATGTATTAATATGCAATTACGAACAAATTGACTATTACAAAATATCGTGTATACTTAGACTGCTGTCGTCACACAGGATGCACTAACAGACTCCCCCTTGACGATAGCTTCTAACTATATATATTTTGTCTAAGTACTAGAACTATACAAACTACTACCATCATATAATCGCTGCTCTATGCAAACCCTTACCACCTTCTGGAACTTCATGCCTTCTGATGTCCAGCCTTCGTGAAAGAAAATCGGCTGATCATGAAGCTTTCTCAGGTCGTCCTTGGATAAGTTGATCATATGCAGTGGATCGTATACTTTCAAAATAGTCTTTTCATCTAGATCCTCCATCACTGCTTCAGCCGTCTCATTGTCTACATACCACCACTTCATGTTGCTAAGAACATCCTGTGGCATTGACTTCATCGGCACTTTCTTCAGACGTCGGACTGGCTTGTAGACCATTCTAGCTCAAGGCTTGCCAGTGTGGGGATCTATTCTTGACTAATCTTCAATTCTTTTGCCTGACCTCGGCCTTATCCTTTCAAACTTTCCAGACCTCCCCTCCTTTCTGATGATTTTAGCTATAACTTCAGCGTAGGGGTCGTCTCCCAAGTTGATAAGATATTTCCAAACCAGTTCCTTCACTTCGCATTTGAGCAGTGTTTTAAAAACCTTCAAGGTTCTCCTTAAATACTAAAGCCCGTCTCTTCTTTTAAGCACGAATAGCTGCAGTTCCCTATCAAAGAACCAGCTTAGAATCCCTCCTGAGAGATTTCCTGGACTTGGCAGTCTCATTCTTTTCTTTACTGCCAGGTCTGTCTTCTTCTCCTCCTTCCTGAACCATAGCTTTATCATTTCTTCTCTTGTTTGATCCTTTTCAGCTATTTCAGATTCTGATTCATCCATATATGCTGAGTTAAGATCATCCAGATCTATCACATTCTGATCCCTATGTATATAACTTTCGGTGATAGGCTTCTTCGGGATAACTACTTCATCTACATCGTCATCCTCATCTACCACAACCTCATCATCTGACTTCCAATCCACCACGTCTTCTTGATCAAAACCAAAATCGTCTTCATCATCAAGGTCCATCAAGGCTTCAATCATTTCTTGTTCAACAATCTTTGAAGCTTCGCCTTCACCTCCTTCTCCTATACTTGTCTGACTAGGCTCCCCCTGAATGAGTGCTTGCTGAGCAGTCTTTTGAGAAAGATCTGCTAGCTCACCTTCTCTTTGGGCATCTGGATCATTGCCTTCGTCATCATCTCTCCTTATTCTCAACTCGTTTTCCTTGCAGCTACTCTCCCCCTTAGCTCGCAGATCTTTCATTAATTGCTCAAGGAGGGTCTTTATAGAACTCATCTCAGACTGTTGATCAGTCACAGTTGTACTTAATTCGGCATTTTCTTGATTAAGTCTAGCATTATGTTGCTGCATCTCTTTCACAGCTGTTGAAAGTTGATAAATCTGGACTGTTTGGAAGTCCACTTTTCCTTATAACTAGGTGAACCACTGATTATCTGTGAACGTAGTCGATGTTGATGGAATGGAGGCGGATGTTGATGCAGCGGTGGTTGAAGTTGATGGAGCAGCCGGTAACACAGGTTGAGGAGCTGAAGTGGATGGAGCTCCCTGCATAAATCTATGCCTCCTCGCCTGATGCCTAGGAAAGAGTGGTACTTCTTCTTCTTCTTCATATTCGGATTCTTCGGTCTCTTCATCAATTAGAGCCGGTCTTGTTGATCTCCTTCTATTGACAACTAACCACGATCCATATCTTTCAATTGTTACCTCTGGATCCTCACCTTCAGAACTAGACTCAGAGGCTGTAGCAACGTGACCTTCAGCCGGAGTCTGTTCCCTTTAAGCTTCACCTGCTTCTTCCTGGACCTCAGTGTCCATTAACTCAGCAACAGATGGCTGGTATTCATCAATTTGACTAAATATATCTTGGAAATTAGCTAAAGGCTCTAAAACATACTGAACCAGTTGTTCAACGTTATTTTGCTCCGCGGCTGTCCCCTGCGCCCATATCTCTTCCAGCGTTTGCGCCCTCTGATCATAGTGGGGGGCCGAACTCGATGGGCCGGCAGCTTCCGTTGATGGACCAGCTGCTGTAGATGCTGGTTGTTGACGAGATGAGGGTCTTGCAACCGGAGGCCTACTTGCCGGTGCTCTGCGACGTTGAGGCTGCTGTTGCGGTGGTTGTTGCTGTTGCTGTTGTGGCTGCTGCTGTTGTTGAGCGTCACCAGTCTAATTATCACCCTCCGGGGCAACAAAATCCGGTTCTATAACCGCCCCGAACAATGGTGCCACTTGGGCCTGACCTGCTCAGCCCTTCTCGCATTGTGGGTCTGGCAGTCAGCAAAAATCCTTTTATCGATTAAGGCCACGCCACTTAGATCTGGAAGTGGTGGCAAGTTTGGCAAAAAATGGCGAATGATCATCATAGCAAAACGAGGGTACATAAAAAATCTTTCCCTCACCGTAGCTGTGATCTGGTGCACAAACTCCCCAAAAAACATTTCAGAGAAACTGAATCGCTTGTTGTACACCAAGGCAATCAATGCCGATTGCAGTTTAGACACCATCGTGTCAAATCCTGCCTTCTTCGGCGCAAAACATACCATAATGACGTGGACAAGATACCTCCATTGTCCAATCAGCCCACTCTTCCTTTACGAAGCCTTCGTTATGTCTTGGGCGTATCCCATTCTCAAAAACGCTGCTTGCCGAATATGAAACGGAAAATCTATCGGCCCTGCTTCTTGGTCCTCAGATCCCAGCTGTAGGACCTGTCTCAACATATCAGCCGAAAAGACGATTGACTGTCCACCCACTCTTGTTCTTAGAACAGTAGGTGTAACCAATCAATCCACTTGTAGATGCTCCCAGAACTGTCGCACATAGGTCAATATGATTTGAAGATTGTGAGTGAGAGCGTAGGAGACTCGGGACTGTGTCGGGAACTCTATCATCTGACGATACGGTTGTGCTTCAGGCAATTCACGATCCACGGCCATAACCATGTTATGCTTATTATAAAACGCCCGATCACCCATATCTGCACATAGAATCAACAAGCAACATTAGTAATTAAAAATAAAATGAAACTTGTTTATTTTGAATTTGTATAATTTCGAACTTACATAAGTTCGAATTTATTTTAAAAACACTCGAATTTAAATAAATTCGAGGAATATGTTCAAACTTGACTGACTTCGAACTTGTAGATATTTCAACAAGTTCAAGCTTTCTGACAAGTTCGAACCTGAAGAACAAGTTCGAAGTCGGTCACTTTCAAACTAAAAACCAAGATTTTAACCCCATTTGACTTAATCAATAGTATATTCTAGTTCTATTGGGTTCTAATCGAAGTTATTGATGATTTATTTGAACTTTAATCTGTCAAAACTCGTGATTTCAAACCACCTAGTTACAACACTCAAAAACATCAAATAAAATCGATTTTTTTTTTTTGCCTCAATAAAGTCCTAAACTACACATACTTTGTATAATGAAGGTTACTATACCTAAGTATACGTGTATGTACGAGAAAAGAAAGCAAAACTTCGAGGAATAGGAAGAAATTCGAATGACGGCAAGTTCGAGATCGCCGGAGCACACGTTCGAAAGAGGAAATTCGAGTGTAGGTGCCTTAAATGAAATACTGTTGACCTTTTTATACCAACTACCTTCGAACTTAGCATAAGTTCGAACTTCCTGACAAATTCGAAGCTAAGTTCGAATTTGTCTGAATTTCGAACTTAAGTGAAAATTTTAAAAATCCTTGAATAAAATTCAACTTTTTCAACTTTTCGTGTAACAGAATTTTATAAACCTTGCAAAATTATTCACACTAAGCAACATATTTTTCACGCAATATTTGTTTATTCAACCAAAAATGTATCCTAGTAACTTTGACATTTTTCCTACTTAGAATAAAATAAAATAAAATAAAATAAAATAAAATTTGAATGAAAGTTAAACTTAAACTACTAAAAAATACTTTTAAAATTTACGACCTATACTAACAGAATTTTTTTTGCGAGAAAGTCAAAGAAGGTTCAATCAGATAGCGATGTCAAACGCACTTTCAGTATTACACTTTCACACTTAGGAATTTTTTATTCCTTTGATTGTTTGTCGTGATATACATTCCTAGTCGATTGTCGGTATGATTTTCCCTTTAAACATTTTACACTCTGGAATATCCCTTGGCCTTTTTATTTATCAAGAAACTACCGTACGTGTCCCATACTTAGACATACTTCTATGATCAAGGCAGAGACACAATGATTATAACTTTTCGGTATTGCACATTTTCTTTAAAAGGCAAACGTCGGACACAGTTCTGTATTCACATACAACAGAGTATCTTAGTTTGTCTTAGAGTCCCTTTTAAGTTAACAAGATAGTGGTGACAAGTCTGTACTTACGTACAACAAAACGACTTATCTTGCTAACTTGAGTCAAAACAGAGGCGACAGGTCTGTACTTACGTACAACAAAGCGACTTATTTTGACTCCCTCATCTTTATCAAAAATATTTCTTTTCTTTTCTGTAAGATGTATTTGATGTTGCTATACATCCCCCAGAAAATTTGCATACATCATTTAGAATCATTGTCTGTATGTCTCTAACATAGCAATTGAGACCATTTGGTCATACATCTAAGTTAGTTACACATATGACTTTTTCTTGAATATTTTATTAGCTTTTGAGATTTCCTTTGTGTATTATGCCTACCAAAACATCAAACAGGAAAGTGTATATCACTTAGAGTTTAAGATGCATTATGTGTGAAAGCTTAACACTTATAGATTGTTTCGAATGTGCTAATGTTCGTCACTTTGAACCTGTGAATCTAAGACTTAACTCATTTTCTAACATTCTCTTTTTTTTTGTTGAACTTTTTATGGTTTTCTCTCTTTTTTCTTTTATTTTTCATATTTTTTAAGATAAGCTAATAAACTAACCTACTGACTTACTATAAAAGGAAATAAATTATACTTAAACACTAACTTACTATAAAAAGAAAGAAAAAGATACTAAGGTCAAGTTACTATGGATTACGCATACCATTTAGTTGAACTAACAACTCAAAGCGTGACTTATCAAAAGCTTTAGTGAATAAATCAGCATTATTATCTTCCGTTGCCACTTTTACCAGCTTTGTTAAGTTCTTTTCAGCACAATCACGTATGAAATGATGTCTTATGTCTATGTGCTTTGTTTTACTGTGTTTAACTGGATTATTAGTTATAGCAATTGTAGATTGATTATCTATCCTAATGGGAGTATGAGTGTAAGTCAAACCGTAATCCCGCAATTGTTGTTGTATCCACAAAACCTGTGAACAGCAACTACCAGCTGCTACATATTCGGCCTCACACGTTGACACGGCTACCGAAGTTTGTTTCTTGCATTGCCAGGATACGAGCCTCCCTCCAAGGAATTGACAACCTCAAGTTGTTGACTTCCGGTTCAAGATGCAACCTTCATAATCTGAATCCGTGTATGCTTCCAATTCCAGATCACCATCAGCATGATACCAAAGTCCCAGCTTCGGTTTCGAATTGAGGTATCCTAGAATCCGCTTCACAGCTTTCATATGCATTTCTTTCGGATTAGCTTGAAACCTAGCACAAATACACACAGCAAACATGATATCAGGTCTAAAAGCAGTTAAATACATGAGTGACCCGATCATCGCCCGATATAGAGTCAGATCCACATCAGTATCACTTTCTGTATGTCCGAGATTGTGATTTACTTGAATCGGAGTACTAAAGTGAGCAGTCAGGTTTGTTCCTTCCATCCCTAAGCGCTCCAGAATATCGTAGACATACTTCGTTTGATGGATAAACATGCCCTCCTTCCTCTGTTCAACTTACAAACCCAGAAAGAAGTTCAACTCTCCCATAGCACTCATCTCAAACTTTGACTTCATCACCTTCTCGAAATCTTGGCACATCTGTTCGTTTGATGACCCGAAAATGATGTCATCAACGTACACTTGTACCAAGATAAAATCTCCTCCCTTTCTTTTCACAAATAAAGTACTATCAATTCTCCCTCTTTCAAACCCGTTGTCTAAAAGATGAGTTGACAGCGTCTCATACCATGCCCTTGGTGCCTGATGCAATCCATATAGAGCCTTATCGAGACGATACACTCTGACTGGATACTTTGGATCTGTAAAACCAGGCGGTTGTTCGACGTACACCAGTTCCTTCACCTTGCCATACATGAATGCACTCTTTACATCCAACTGATAGACCTTAAATCATTTGAAGGACGCAAAGGCCAGAAACAGACGAATTGCCTCGAGCCTTGCCACTGGTGCAAACACCTCGTTGTAATCGGTTCCCTCTTCTTGGTTGAATCGCTTTACTATAAGTCTTGCCTTGTTGCGAGTAACAATACCACGATCATCTCTCTTGCACTTAAAAATCCATTTGGTTCCTATTGCAACTTCTCCTCGAGGTAGCGGCACTAACTCCCACACTTCAAGCTTTTGGAATTGTGACAGTTCTTCTTGCATAGCTTCAACCCAAGAATTATCTTTCAGTGCCATTTGCACATTCTTCGGCTCTACTTGCGAGATGAAACACGAATAAAGACAAGTGTGAAAGGCCTCGGAGTCATTGATCATCGATAACAGTACTGTGTTATTACTCACATTACTCCTAGTTCTCACACCAGTATGCGAATTTCCTATGATGCTCTCAATTGGATGATCCTTGTTTATCCTCGATGTCTCAATCTCATCGACCCTAAGATTGTCTCCTAAGTTTGATCCTATTTCACCTAACGGGGGAACGACCTCAGACGATACATTTTCTTCCTCATGATCACTGTCTTCGGAATTAGAAATACTAGTCTGATTCTCGTTTGTAGGTATTTCAGAATCATTCTCTGCTGGAGACCCATCTTCTGTCGTTATAGGCTCAAAAGTAGATGGAATGCTCGTCTTTGGAAAACTTTGACCATCGTCATTCAGATTTAATGACGATAAGTCATTTTCAATTGTACCTGCATTTCCATCCAAAGGAATGTTAAATGATTCAAACAATGAGTCATAATCAAATATCCATTCCGGACCAGTTTGGGGTTCATGTGAATAACTTGTAACATCAATGTTAAACACAATTTCTATCGTACCGTTTGTTTTGTTAAAAACCCTTTTGTTTGGTGAGTTAGGCACATAACCTAGGAAATATCCTTCGTCAGCCTTTTCACCAAACTTAGGTTGATGTTTTGTTTTCAATAAAGTACACGGTACCCCAAACGGTTCGAAGCCAGTTAAATTTGGTGGTCTTTTATTCAGAACTTCATAACAGGTTTTGTTCGGTGATTTGACGGTAAGGACCCGGTTTAAAACGTGACATGCGGTATTCACTGCCTCCCCCCAAAACATGGTAGGAAGATTTGAATCCGAGAGCATGGTCCTTGCTGCCTCAATCAAAGTCCTGTTTTTCCGTTCTGCCACCCCATTTTGTTGTGGCTCATATGGTGCACTAAATTGATGCACTATGCCTTTGGATAG
Organism: Centrapalus pauciflorus; assembly: GCA_020465985.1. Lineage (NCBI taxonomy): Eukaryota > Viridiplantae > Streptophyta > Magnoliopsida > Asterales > Asteraceae > Centrapalus > Centrapalus pauciflorus. The sequence goes on along the minus strand of JAANYP010002034.1, from coordinate 6,873 downwards.
GCAATATACACCAATTACTGTGTTTTTAAATTCCATTCCATTATCACTCCTGATACATTTTACCCTCGTCCCGTATGAGTTTTCGACTTGGTCTAAGAACCCAATCAACTTTGCAGCTGTTTCGTCCTTCGTACCTAAAAAGAAAACCCATGAAAAACATGAGTAATCATCAGTGATAACTAAACAGTACCAACTACCACCTATACTCCTTTTGTTGATTGGTCTGAATAGATCCATATGCAACAAATCGAAAGTGGAAGTTATCGAGTTCTGAGTCTTAGACTTGTGAGACTTCTTGTGTTGTTTGCCTTTCTTGCACGGTACACACTTGTCGTCAAACTGAAAACACTTCAATAGGACACCTTGCACCGGGCCATGTTTAGTGATGTAGTTCATTTTCCTTAGGTGCAAGTGTGCCATGCGTCTGTGTCATAAGATGGATTCGGACTCTGAAGCTTTAGACAAAAGACAGATTGTTCCCATTGACGAATCTGAGATGTTCATGTCCAGCATGTACAAATCATTCTTCCTTGGGGCTTTTCATCATAATCCATTCTTCAGGTATTTTGAATCCCGACTTCAGCACTAACGCTTTGGTATCAGTAAAAAGAACCGAATTCTTCTTATCACGGATCTGAGAGACACTAATGAGATTGTGAGCAAGTCTATCAATGTGATATACTTGATCGAGTGTGATAGTCCCATTAGTGATCACTCCTGTTCCAGTGATGTTTCCTCCCTTGTTCCCAGCGAATGATACGAATCCCTTGTTCCCTCCCTTGAAGTCTGTGAGCAGACTTCTTTCCCCAGTCATGTGCCTAGAGCAACCACTGTCGACGAACCACTTGTTGTTTAGACCTGTAGTTATCTCCTGCAGATGAAAGAAAAGAGGTTAGTTATCACGGGGAACCCAAGCCATGACTGACTTGGTAATACCATTCTCATCCACATACGTGAACTCCTTCAAATACCCATCTCTCCGTTCAGGTGACTTGAGTGTTTGATTGAGAACCTGTTGTGGTGCAGAGTGATTTAAATTCACTCTTGGCCTTTGGGTAGGAATTTGCTGTTGAGCCCTTGAATAGTTTCTATTATATGGCATTTCAGATTGATATCCCTGGGCTCTACCTGGTGTCTGATGTCTTTGAGGAGTGTGAGACCTAGCTGGAGTGTAAGCTTTTCTAGGTGTTGTACTCCTATAAACTTGTTGAGGTCCTGACCTAGATTGATTAGGGACTCTATTCGGTGAATTACTACTAACCATTTCATTTGGTTTAACCGACACAGGTACTTGTCTAACAGCAGTCTTTGGTGTGACATTCACAATTTTCTCAGTATTTTGAGAATCACTTGTGCTAGCTACAGAGGGTTTATGTTGTTCCGGCTTTCCAACAGTAGGTGTAGACTCTACCTTCTTTAATGGACAACAAGACGCAACATGTCCCCTTTCAGGACATCTAAAACAAGACATCTTATCAATCGACTTCTTATGAGTTCCCTTTGACTTTGGTGTCTCACTAGTGTCAGTTTCTTTCTTCTCAACTACCGTGACTACTTCCTCTTTCTGATTATTAACTTCAGGTTTAGCTTCTCCTATAATTCTGTCACTAGAAGACTGCACAAACTTGACTTTCTTAATCGTAGCGTTATTATTAGTCACTTTAGTTGATTTATCCTTATCAGATTCAGATTTAGTTTCAACTGCTACCTCTGACTCGACTGGTTTATCAGTTTTATCCTGAGGCTGAGGCACATAAGTATCGTTGAAAGGTGGAGGACTCTCTTGATAACCTAAACCTACAGGTTTCTTAGATTGACGTTGAGCATCTATGATTTTCCCTAGATTTAATGAAGAGTTCCTAAACTTTTCTAACTTACTATATACCTCTGCAAGTTTAACTCTTGATTCAGCTAGCTCGACCTCTTTAATCGTAAGTTCTTTGGTTAAAGCCTCAACATGCTCATACATCAGTTCTATCCTGACACATTGCTCACTTAATTTGTCTTTTAGAATAACAATATCTTGAGCATCTGCTTTCAGCTTATTCCTAAGATCTTCTCTAATATCTTGGAGACTAGCATTATCTGATTTTAAGGATTCTATCTGAGCAGTTAGATTATTATGTGCTTCTAGAACTAAATTCAATCTATCATTGGAAGTAGCACATAAAACACATAAATCACGGAATGTAGAAAAGTTCAGAATTACCTTTTTGTGATCCGATTCCACGTTAGCCATTTGGCGGCAAACTCCAGAATGGTCTGATTGTCTGACTTCTCCACCAACACAGGACTTGTATCATTCTGTGCGTTGTCCTCTATTACTTCCTCTGCTCCGTCATCCCTGGTCTCAGTCACTTCAGCCATGAAGGCTCTAGCATTAGACTCAGAATGTGAACTCCAATCATACGTCCCATCAAGCTGTCTGTCCGATGATACGCTTGTTAACAGACCAGCGATGTTCGCTTGATTACCCGAACTACCAGACTGATATCTTCCCTAAGATCGATTCTGATAGTTTTCAACTTTGGGTCGTTGACATTCTCGTGAAAAATGACCTAATCCTTGGCAGTTATAACACTTGACCTTGGATTTGTCGAACCCAAGTTTACTATTTCCCATTTTCAGATTTCTTCCTGTTCGCTTCATGAACCTTTTGACTCGCTGAGTCACCATGGCCAGTTGCCATTGAAGGTCCATTTCCTCCAAATCATCAGGATCCACCTGATCATAGTCCTCTTCCCATAATGCAGGATCGTTAATTTTTCCTTGTACACAATTTCCATATGCTACAACAAACGAAGCCAAAAGATTCAGATGAGTTTCGGCTGATTGTGCACTCATAGGCATCTTTGTGTACTGTTGAGAAGTAGATGCTGAGTGAGTCGGTTTATCTTCCGGTTTAGAATACCCTAAGAATGCCCGACTGCTTGTTTCTTCTACATCCACTGGAATAGTCGCTTCACCCGTGAAGAAAGCTGTAGCTGTTTACAGTTCACTAGCGACAGAAGGTTTTGACTTTCCAAAATACATCTCTGGAACTTGGACTTGATCATATTCCCTCTCTTTCTTAAGTAACTGAAAATTGTAAGCCCTCAGTGTACCAATAACTCCCTCGAGAGTAAGAGTTTCGAATTTTTCTTCATCATACTTTATAAGTGTTGTGTACATCTCCCACTTCGCAGGTAAAGCATCAAGAAGCTTTTCTATCTTCTCAAGTTCACGATACTCGACATCGTGATTATCCAGCTCTGTCAATAAATGGTAGAAGCTTGTGATTGTCTCATCCAGCTTTTCATTTTTCAATGCTTTCAAAATTGTGAACTGCTGTTTCAGCATCTCGGTCCTTCCTTTTTCGAACCCTCGGATTTCCCTCACAACGTTTCTTGAGTGCATCCCATAGCTCTTTAGCTGTATGATGATTCTGAAGGTGTGTAGAATCTCCTGAGGTAGTGCCATGCGAATGATGGAAAAATCTTTGTTCCCGGCCTCATACAGTTTCTTGTCATCATCCTTCATCTTCTGATATGTCAAGACTCTCTGACGGCCCTCAAATTCCTGAGATGGAATGTATCCCTCATCGATACAGATCCACATTTGCATGTTGTTGAAACGCGCAAAGTAAGCAAACCTATCCTTCCACCAGTAGTAGTCTTCCAACCTCATCAGTTTTGGCGGAGAATTTGCCTTGCCAACCTCATGGTCCATTTCGATAAAGTTTTGCAAACTGGTCATCCTTCCTAAACCTTTTGTATTCGAACTTAGGTAATTTAATTTAAAATAAACCCTTTCGAACTTAGGTAAGTTCGAATTAGTTTGAAATTAAATTCGTTTGAAACTAAATTCGAAATTGAGTAAGTTCGAAATCAACAAATTCGAAGGTCTGACAAGTTCGAGGTTTCTGACAAGTTCAAAGTCTGACAAATTTGAATGCTAGCAAGTTCGAATCTTAGCCAAATTCGAATGAACCCTAAATCAAGTTCGCGAGGAGCGTATTTTCTGACAAGTTTGAATTTTCTGACAAATTCGAATAAAACCCTAATACCCCCTATGTTTGAGCGCCGCAAGTTCGAGAAATGACCAAAAGTTCGATTTTTTTTCAAGTTTTCAGATTAAACCAATATTTTTAAGATCAAAAATACTGATTTCGACTGAAAAAGTGAACCAATGTGAACTTTTCTCTGTTACCTTGCTTTTCCCGTCTAAAATGCCAAGAAACCAATAATGTTGAATATGAACACGAAGAACACGATGAACACCCTTAAGGCTCTGATACCACTTGTAAGTTCACCTACCTACGGATCTTATCTTGACGCGACGCCATCCAACGAGTGCGGAATCCTATTTAGCGGTTTGACGGAATGATCACACACACGAAACACGGAGACACACACGATGATAGACACACACTAGATAGCCCCGACACGTGATTCTCTCCAAGAACACACAAAAACGTCTCTGCTAGTTCGTAATCGCCCTTAGCCTAATTCTGCAAAAGTTGTTAATCAAAACTGATTAACATTTAATTATAACCCTCAGATTCGAACTTGCCTTGGACAAGTTCGAGAAGGCCCAAGCCCACGAACTTGTCTACCATAGGTTCGAATCAGGCATTTGAACTTATTCTAGAACTTGTCTTTGAACTTGTGCTAGAACTTATGTTTGAACTTACCTTTGAACTTATTTTTGAACTTATCTTTGAACTTATGTTTGAACTTATTGTAAACATCAATTACAACTAAGTTCAAACATATATACAATCAACAACAAACATATAACAAACATGTATTAATATGCAATTACGAACAAATTGACTATTACAAAATATCGTCTATACTTAGACTGCTATCGTCACACAGGATGCACTAACAACTCATGCACCAGAATATGAGGAAACCATTTATTGTATTAATTATGCTAATTAACATTTTATACATTTATTTTACTAACAACCATATCTTAATTTTTATTGCAGGTGTCTCTAGTGGTGTCTCCACCATTGGACGTTAATCCTAACGCTGCCAATACTAATCAGGTTGAGGGCCATTTTGCGAAGGAAAATCCAGCTGTATAAACAAATGCAAGTATTCAAATATTTGAATTACATTGATCAGTTTAATATTTTTTCGAGTTCACTGTGATTTAATAGTTTTACATATAATCATGACTTACTAATTTATCGAGTTTTATATATAGGAATCGATTGGTATATCTGTCGGCGAGTCAAACAACACGCTGCTTGATTCACAAGTCACGAAGAAGACTAAACCGATGCAAAAGAGGCAGCACTCTCCAACAGTGCCAAAACAACTGCAGGTATATAGCTTTCAAACTCAGAACTTTATATTCCCAACAATGTATTCATCCAAAATATTCATATGTACATTGATCTTCAATTTAATTAACTTTTAATGCATGCATATATACAAATTTAAAATAAATACATAATAATCGTTATCATTTTCTTAATTGTTCAGCTGTAAACTGTTGGGAAATAATCTAAGTATGTCAAGCTGTTAGTTAGGATTTCTCAGACTGTTAGTAGTATTTCTGTGTAATTACAAAGTTCAAGCTGCTAGTTCAAGAAACTCGAGCTGCTAGTTCAAAAGTTCAAGCTGCCAGAGTTAAAGTTCAAGCTGCTCAACAAACAGATAACAGATTGTGCTACAAATAAGGAAGTGATACAGATTTCAAGATTTGAAGATCTTCCAAAGATATCCACTCAAGAGAAATTGCAGTTTGTGAAGGAAACAAATCAGAAGGTTATAAATAAAGATAGACTAGGCCTTTCTCATGTAATTCGGTGCTTAATCAATTCATAATTGTAACCTGTATTCTGTCTAAGTTTCCAAAGCCTCTAAGGTTGAAAAACCCTAAGAACAATTTTTATTCTTCGTCTAATCATACATATTAGAGGTGATTGTAATCAGAGATTGGTTATATAAAGGTTTTGATATTGATTGTGTTTATTGATTGTCTGTTAGTTTATTGTTCTGAAAGTTTTCTTAAAACAATTAAGTGTTATTCCGCAAACTTCTTAATTGGACTTTGATTCAAAATAAGATTATTCATCTAACTCTGATTTATTCAAACCAGTTAATCTTAGGTGATTTTGATATTGACAAGTGGTATTAGAGCCAGGTTCTGTTTTGTTTTATTCTTTGTCTTTCAAAGTCAGAAGCTTTCATCTTTAAGTATCTAAATTTTTTTTAGCAATGGAGTTTGATAGCAGTAGTAGTGGATCTGGGCAAGAACTTAATGTACCTATGCTCAAACCCATTGAGTTCGAGATGTGGAAACTCAGGATTCAACAACACATTCAATTTATTGATTATGCCCTATGGGAAGCTGTTGAAAATCCTCCTGCAGTGGATCCTGAACTGGATGTTGAAGGCAAACCACAAAGAACACCTCCAAAAACTGAGATTGAGAGAAAGGCTAGAATGAGTGAAGTCAAAGCTCTCACTATTTTACAGATAGCCATTCCTAATGCTTATCAACATCAGTTTAAAAAATTCTATACTGCTCATTCTCTATGGCTTGCTTTAGAGAAAAGATTTGCTGTCAATGCTAGCACAAAAAGAAACTAAAAGGATCTTTTAAAACAACAGTATGAAAATTTTTCTGGTGGAAAGAATGAAAACCTTACTCAAATCTTTGATAGGTTCAATAAATTGATAGGTGAATTGGAGAGTGCTAAGGTTAGCCTGGATCAAGATGAGGTAAACAGAAAGTTCCTCAGATCTCTTGGTGAAGAATGGACAGTATATGCTGCACAGTGGAGAACAAAGGACACTCTAGATGAAATAGAGTTGGATGATCTCTACAACAGCGTGAGAGTGTTTGAGTCTGAAATTGAAAATAAAAAGAAAC
>JAANYP010002033.1:0-203037 GCA_020465985.1 Centrapalus pauciflorus | reverse complement strand
CCTTGAGTTAGCATAGCCCCAACTAAAATTTGAATGCTGGCTACAAGTTAACTTTGATGAGCACAGCTCGGTGTTAACACTATTGAGATTCCCCGAGGCAAAGTGATGTGCTAATGTGCTCACAAAGAAAGGTGTTATGTTTGTGGATATGCATCTCTGCTGACCCCACAACTGAAACCCAAATGTTTCTACATTTTGCTTCACAGAACAAATGCTAATCTAACTGGCTATGGCACAGAAGGACTGTCACATCTGAAGCTTCAAGATACATCAACAAACTCTGTAAAAAGAGTTGGTGACAGGTGGACCTTCTATGAGAACTTTTTGCTAAGGATATATGCACGCTTGTTGACTAAAGGCAAGCAGAGAACAATCTTTTAATCAACATATTTCTCTTTTGATACTCCACTCTCTTACTCCATATGGGACTTGTTATGGCCCTGTTTAATGTCGCCAAGTCTAGGAGGAAGAATATACACAAAACACTAAACTCATACACTCTTGTAATGGTTGCTGAAGTTCTCCAAGTACAAGCATGGGTGATTCTTTCTAAGAGCAAAGGAGAGGCTGCTAGAGAGAATTATGTGGGATTGTCAAAGATGTGAAATGCTGAACTCTGCCCAAGTAAGCAGCTTAGAAGTGATCATGGTACTGAATTAAAACAGTAACTCTTGAAGACATTCTGTGAAGAGAGTATCACTCAAAACTTTTCGAGCAGTAAGAACTCCTCACAGAAATGGAGGTTGGCTGGGAAAAGGAGAAACCGAACTCTCATTGGAAGCTGCCAGAACACATTGCTGTGACATGCAGGTTTTACCTCATCATTTTGGGTGCGTTAAGGCTGTTAAGCACTAGCTGACTGCTTCGCGCCAAACAGATCCATGTAGTGGGTGAAAAAGTTCAAGCAAGACAGACTACCCTATGAGCTGCTCAAAAGGGAGAAAGCCAGAATGGTCGTTAGTTGTCCAGTGGTTTTGCGGATGTCCATAGTTTCATTCTGAAGCAAGGAGACCGACAGCGGTCGAATTGAACCTAACGGAATGGCCGATAAGGTGTGGTTGGTTGGAGTACTCTGCGTAATCTCGCAAAGCCTACAGGTATACAACAACAAAAAGGGATGATAGATAGTGATCTATCAATGTCACCTTTAGAAGGTCCAAGAAGCTGTCACAAAAGCTGTTCCTGAATCAGTTTCAGGAGAACTAAGCTTGTGATGACTGATGCATTCAGATCGCATGAAAGAGACTCAAAAGCCTTCCCCTACACCCGTGTGGGACCTGTTAATCATGATGTGCATGATGATGATTAGGTCCAAATACAACCCACGTGTGGTAATAAATGTTACTGACTTAATTACAAACGTCGCAAGTCCAGAACCATATCATTGCTGATATTCCCATTCCTCTGCGGAGTGTGTCAACAGTGGACATATCAACAAAGTTCGAAGATCAAGATGCAGCTGACCGGTGATCCTGGAAAAGCTTGAGAGCGTTCAGCAGGAGCCACGACTGAAGATGTTAACACCAGGTTAAAGTCAGTACATTGAAAAAAATGGATCCTAAGTGGATCAGGTCCCGGCCAAGGATCAAATAACTGGTGACATTCACAAAGGGATACAACTCGGTGGACAAGGACTAGGGAACGTTTTATGATTTCTCAAGTTTTTGTATTCACTGATGGAGCGCGAAGAAGGTTGATGCAAAGCATTGAAAACGATGCCAATTTGGATCACTCTGGGGCCATGCAAGAAGGAGCTCAATCAGTTTGAAGAGAACTGCATGTATGGAAGCTGTGGCCCCTGCTCCTAAAGGTAACGACAATAATTGCGCACGAAATGGTTTTACAGGAACAAGAATGGTTAGAAGAGTACATGTCATTAGAATAAAGGCAGAACGTGTTGCTCAAGGGCTACAACAGGAAGGAAGGATATTTATGGATGAAAACATTTGCTGCCGTGGCCAGAGGCTAGAAGCAAATTCGTTGTACTATGCGTGTCCTACGCTGCTCATCAGAGCATTAAGAAGATGGAGTTTAAAGTGGTATGGTGAAGAGGCATTTTTAATGGGAAGCTGAAGAAGAAGTTTAAAGGTCCAACGCAGCCTGGCCAGGTGTTTGAAAATTAACAGCAGCCAGGTTTTGTTCTATGAATTGGGAACAAAGCTCTCTATGGCTCAAACAAGCGCCCTGAGAGAGCCGGGTAGAGACGCTGCTAGGACGAATTGCCGTATAGAGCAATGGGTACCCGCCAGAGTCAAGGGGGAGGGCGCGACACGGTTCAAAAGAAGGGAAATCTCATATTTATCTTGTGCAAATTTAGTGTTGGAGGAGCATAAATTAGTGATTGTCTAACGAAGAGCAGTGATAGGGCAGATGATATATTATCATTACTCATGGAAATCTAAATATGACAGAATGAGTATGATGGGAGAACTAACTTTCTTTTTAGGATTGCAGGTTAAACAAACCTCAACTGGAATTTTTATAAATCAAGGAAAGTACACTTTAGATCTTTTGAAAAAGTTCAAATTTGATCAAAGTTCTCCTATTAAAACCCCAATGGCAACCAATGTAAAATTGGATGCTGATGCTAGTGGCAAAGCTGTTTCAGTAACAGCTTACAGAGGCATGATTGGGAGCTTGCTTTACTTAACTGCTAGCAGACCTGATATTATGTTTGCCACCTGTCTATGTGATAGATTCCAAGCTGATCCAAAGGAATCTCATCTAGCTGCTGTCAAAAGAATCTTCAGGTACCTAAAGGGTACACCAGGTTTGGGTCTTTGGTATCCCAAAGACTCAAGCCTTGAGCTAACAGGTTATTCAAATTCTGATTTTGCAGGCTGCAGGTTAGATAGGAAAAGCACAGCAGGTGGGTGTCAACTTCTTGGTGGAAAGTTGATCAGTTGGAGTAGCAAGAAGCAGAACTCAGTGTCCACTTCTACTGCTGAAGCTGAGTATATTGCTGCTGGAAGCTGCTGTGGGCAGATTCTGTGGATGCAGCATCAGCTTGAAGATTATGGCCTTGTGTATAGGAAAACTCCTATTCTGTGTGATAACACAAGTGCCATAGCCATCTCCAACAATCCAGTATTTCATTCAAGAACAAAGCATATTGAAGTCAGACATCACTTCATCAGAGATCACATTCAGAAAGGTAATGTGGAGGTAAGTTTTATTTCCACAAATGAACAGCTTGCAGACATTTTCACCAAACCTCTGGATGAAACAAGGTTTAATTACCTTGTCAGCAAGCTGGGCATGTTAAACAAGAGTGACTAAGTGTTTCTCAAAGGTCTAAGAATTTGTGTGTTTCACACTGCTCAAGTTTCTCTGAACAGCTTAGGCAGAACAGGTTATACATGTTCTGTACTTAGTCATTTGTCTGAAAAACTTGAACAGCTTGAGCATACAACAGGCTGAACAAAAACAGTTTATTCTTCCAGCCTGCTCTGATGGTCCAATCTTCAACCTGTTCACTTCTTCACACTGTCTTACAAGCCATTGTCTTGTAACCTGTTCAACTATTGAACACAACCTGTTCTTACAAAAGAGAGCAGGCTGAAGGCACAGTTTGAAGGGAGAACAGCTTGAAGACTGAGAACCTTGTGGTGACCCTGATCATCACAGGTTTGACAAACAGCGTAGACCAAAAGTTTAATTACCTTTCTTCATAATTAAGTTACTTAAATTATGTTTTAATTTAACTTAATTACTGCTGATAATGTTGATTTCGTGTGTTAGTGATTAAAAAGGTCAAGTGGTCTGACAAATGTTCTGACATGGACAACCGTTCCGTTTTTCCGTCAACTAACATTTCAAATCAAACCGCCCAAATCTTTTCTCTCTCATACACACGACCATTCAAATCCTATAAATACCTACATACTGTTTCATCTTCGTCTTCCTCATCATTTCCAGAAATCCTCAAGAACCCTAAAAATCGACTAAGTGTCTTTTGCTTCTTCAAACCTCAAAAATTCCCAAATGGCTCACAGACCTAATCCCTTTCTCCCAGTGTTCGTTGGTGAGGACGTTGTCAAACACTCGTCAGTCACCACAATGCTGACTATCAAACCCACCAACTACATTGCTAACTTAACCATTCCCAAAAACTATGTGGGGAAGGGTTATGAAGAAATGGTGGAGTTCCTTCAAGTTCATCCGTTGAACTACGCGATGACTGCATCTCCTGGTGTCCTGTACCAGGAGATGGTATATGAGTTTTGGTACACCTGTGCTTACAACCCAGAAACCAAAGTCATCCAAGGTACTATTCTCAATGGGACTCAGACCATTGAGATTAGTTCTGATCTGCTCAGGGAGGTGCTACATTGTGAAGACCATCCCTTACGGGGCAGTCCTCAAAGTCTAGGTCCCAATTCATGCAACACGATATCAATCATACTAAGACAGGGTAATTAAATTGCGGAATAATAAAATTACATGTACATACAAGATTAGGATTAAGTTTACATATTTCAAAATAAAGTTATAAAAGGGTAACATCTAATATAATCATAATATCATACATTACATCAAATCTACCCAGAACCACCACAATTGTTGTCTTCCAATCAGTACCAGAAAGATTTGTTGAGTAGTGGTCTAGAAAATCTTCAAAACTTGGATCTTGAATGACCTAAGTACTAGGTCCTGCAGGTGATTTTCCTTTGGCTTTTCCTGTAAAATTTTAATGCAACATCTGTAAGCAAAGCTTAGTGAGTATATAGATTTTCAATATCAACATGCGTGTCAAGCGGAGTCATTAGTCTTAGCGTGATATGTCTTGGCTGCCGCTACAGCCCTCATGATTGAGATATAGAATCATAGAATCGGATGATGTTCAAGCCACACTCACGCTTAAATCGTGGGGATCAGCCACATACTGGGCTAGCTACCAGTAAGTCAATATGGCGGAACATCGGAGGTCATTACCAAGTTCATAAGAACTGGTGAAATAGCCGGGTCTAGAACAATAGACCATAAGGGCTAGTCAAGCTGAATCAATCTATCAAATGTCTGATCAATGATGTAAGCATATGTCTTAGAAGTCATGATAGCAATGAATCATAAAGCAAAGTCTGAAGCAATTATTAAATGCAATATGAAAAGATAATCAAATAGCTATCATGATTCACTGGGCAACACCCAACCATGGTGTGCACAGGTCTCAATTCAGCTGATAAATGAATGTCAATAAATCTAACAGCAGCAATATATCTCAACCGGATCTATGCATGTTCAATCTGAATATCTATAACTCACAGGTCTGGGTCTTGGTCAAACAGATATATGAATCTGCCACCTGAGTTATCTCAGGATTTTGTCAATCTGTAATCTGTCAATTCTTTTCAAATCAGAGACCCGCATTCAAGTCTTTAAGTCTTTAAATCTTTGTTCAGATAACAACTGAACCTGTTCAAATTCATTCATGATAATATCATGTTAATTTCATCGTCTGTATCATCATCATTTTCATTATTTCTTTTGGTCATTAAAATCTGTAATTCTATCTGATTCTGATAATTTCTTTATTCTCAAATTATTCTCTGTCTCAATATTTCTAAAAAAATCCTTTATTTATACATTTAACAATGTATATAATCATTCATTTAATTGAAATATCAATTATATAAAAGTTGGGTTTCGGATCCCTCTATTTCGGATTCACCCGGATTCGGGAACCAGGATTCGGATTGCCGGATTCGGACGCATCCGAAGTGGTACATCCGGATTCGAACCAAGTACAGTCCGAAATGAGCATTCAATACTCAGGTTAACAATCATCCTAATTCGGATCAATCATCCGAAATATAACAATATCCGAATTAGGATCCTATTCAATATGCCAAATCCGAAATAGAACATATCGTCCGAAGTATAAGGGTCCGAAATAGGCTACATCCGAATTAGTACCTTCCGAACTCGGGTCATCCGAGTTCGGACCATCACTTAACAAACAATAATTTTTATTTTTCCGAAGTATGGGAACCGAAGTGGTGCATCATCCGAATTCGGACATATCCGAATTCGGATCCTTCATGTTCATAAATTTCCAGATTTGTTCTTGGTGTTCTTGGTGTTCTTCATACGGATTTTTGTCAAATTTCACTAAAACTCATTTATATCGACATGCAATGTATTATAATGTTGTAATATCATTATTTGAATGTTTTTTATAGTAATTTTCCTATCATAATCACATTTATTTGATCAAGATCATCCAAAATATGATATTTTTGCCAAGAACACGTTTTCATCAAAAATTCCGATTTCTTCACATTTTGGATGATTCAAACCAAAATCTTTGTTTCTTTAGCATCTATTAACTTAATTACATCATTATCTATCAATTATATACACATGCAATCATCGGATTACATATTTTAAATCCTAGCTTTCGGTTTTTATACAAAACCGAACCAACTCAACAATTTTTGAAGTTTAAATCGATAATTACCTCAAATTCTTGCAATTTCTTGTTGATTGCTGTGAGTTGTAACTCTTCCTTGTCTTAATTCTTGAATTAATTGCACAAACCTTGAATTTCTTGGCAAATTTGTGAAATTGCCGTATAGGTGTAGAGTGAGAGTAGAGAGAGAAGTTAATTGTGTTTAAATGATCTTAAATGATCATTATTCTAGGCTTTTATATATAATTTTGGTCTCATTTGTTATTTAACCCACTAAACTTTTGTATTTTACATCTCTTTATTATAATCATCTTTTAATAATTCAAAATCATAAATACAATTTAATTAATATTTTCATTACTAAATTATATTACAAAATAATGATGTAATAATATTACATTATTAACTCAGATACTGAAAATAAAAGATAGGTTGTTACAGAATGGGCTCCACCACGCACAAACTTCGTCCTCGAAGTTAGCTATGTTCGAACAGACTGGGATAAGTAGCTTTCATAACATCTCTCGATTCCCAAGACTGATGCGAACCCTTGTGATGTTTCCACTGGACAAGCACCATCTGTATTTCTTTATTTCTAAGCTTCTTAGTATTAGAGTCCAGAATACATTCTGGTTCTTCAACCACCCGAAGCTTCTCATCAATTTGCAGGTTAACGTGTGGTATCTGCACTTCTCTTTCATCAGCTAAGCTCTTTCTTAAGTGACTAACATGGAATACAGGATGTATTCCAGCTAAGTCCGCTGGTAGATCAAGACGATAAGACTGATTTCCAATCTTTTCGACGATCTTGAACGGTCCGATAAATCTCGGAGCTAACTTGTTTCTTTTAATGAACCGCACCACATTCTTCATTGGAGATACTTTCAGCATCACCCAATCGTTAACCGCAAAACTGATTGATCTGTGCCGGTTGTCATAATACGACTTCTGCCTGCTCTGAGCTTCAAGAATATTTCTTCTAACCAGCTGAATCTTTTCGTGAGTCAACTGTAGAAGGGCAGGTCCTGCTATTGGCGATTCACCTGTTTCGCGCCAACAGGTAGGAATTCTGCACTTTCTTCCGTATAAAGCTTCAAAAGGAGCCATCTTGATTGTTGAATGATAACTGTTATTGTATGACGAATTCGACCAGAGGCAAGTGGTCATCCCAGTTACCACCTAGATCAAGAACGCAGGCACGAAGCATATCTTCGAGAGTTAGGATAGTACGCTCACTCTGGCCATCTGCATTAGGATGATAAGCAGTACTCATAGAAATCCGAGTACCCATCCCGTCTTGTAGAGCTTGCCAGAATCTGGATGTGAAACGACTATCACGATCAGAGACGATTGTTTTCGGCACACCATGACGAGAGATGATCTCAGTAATATACATCTGTGCCAGTCTATCGAGGGAATATGTTTCTTTCATCGGTATGAAATGTGCTGATTTCGTTAAACGATCAACGACTACCCAGATAGAGTCGTGTTGTCTTTTGGTCTTTGGCAGCTTCGTAATGAAGTCCATTGTTATATGCTCCCACTTCCATTCAGGAACTGGCAGTGGTTGCATATCCCCGAAGGGTTTCTGGTGTTCTGCCTTAACCATCTGACATACTTTGCAGCTTTCAACACATTTTCCGATGTCTTTCTTCATTCCTGGCCACCAGTAATCAGCTTTCAGATCAAAATACATCTTTGAGCTGCCAGGATGAATAGATAACTTGGACTGATGAGCTTCGGATAGAAGAGTGCTGCGGATTGAACCATACTTAGGAACCCAGATTCGGTTTCCCTTGAGACAGTGAAGTCCCAAATGGTTCAGAGTCAGAAATTGTAACTGCCCTTTAAGATTTTCAGAATCGATATTCTCTTCTCTCAGTGCCTCGGCTTGAGCAACTTTGATGTTTTCAATAAGATCAGAAGAAAATATAACTGGAGTTAGGGCATAACAGCACTTTTCTGGATATACTTTTCTACTCAACGCATCCGCGACAACATTTGCTTTGCCGGGATGATATAAGATCTCGCAGTCATAATCCTTGATAAGCTCCAAGGACCGACGCTGCTTCATGTTCAGATCTTTTTGAGTGAAAAGGTATTTGAGACTCTTATGATCGGTGTAGAGCTGACACCGAGTCCCATATAGATAGTGACGCCAGATCTTCAGCGCAAAGGTAACAGCAGCCAACTCAAGATCATGAGTTGGTGCACTTTTCTCATAGTCTTTTAATTGCCTTGAAGCGTAGGCAATTACTTTTCCCCTTTGCATAAGAACACATCCTAAGCCAGTACCAGATGCATCGCTGTAAACAACGAAATCGTCATTGCCTTCTGGCAAGGCTAGGATCGGCGCTTGAATCAACTTTTGCTTCAGAATATCGAATGCCTCTTGCTGTTTATCGGACCAAACGAAAGGAGTATTCTTTCGTGTTAGCATTGTAAGCGGCACAGCAATCTTTGAGAAGTCCTTTATGAATCGCCGGTAATAACCAGCCAATCCAAGGAAACTTCTTATTTCAGAGGCATTGCGAGGTGTTTGCCATTTCTGAACGGCCTCGACTTTCGAAGGATCAACGGAAATCCTTTCGCCAGAAACAACATGGCCAAGGAACTGGATCTATTAAAATCAAAGTAGGAATTCAAGTTCTGATGTAAATCAAAGAATACTTAGGAAATAGCTCAAGACATATATAATAGAAATTGTACCTGTCTGAGCCAAAATTCGCACTTAGAGAATTTTGCGTAGAGTCTTTCTTTTCTTAATAACTCTAGCAATTGCCGCAGATGGATAGAATGATCAGCCTCCGTTTTGGAGTAAATCAGAATATCGTCTATGAACACGATAACGGATTTATCCAACATTGGTCTGCACACGCGATTCATGAGATCCATGAATGCCGCTGGTGCATTTGTTAAGCCGAACGGCATCACGAGAAATTCGTAATGACCGTATCTTGTACGGAAGGCTGTCTTCGGAATATCCTCATTTCTTACTTTCAGTTGATGATACCCAGAATGGAGATCTATCTTTGAGAAATAACTAGCTCCTTGCAGTTGATCAAACAGATCATCAATCCTGGGCAAAGGATATTTATTCTTTATGGTGACTTTGTTCAACTCGCGGTAGTCGATGCACATACGGAAGGTTTCGTCTTTCTTTTTAACAAATAAAACTGGTGCACCCCACGGAGAAGAACTCGGTCGAATAAACCCCTTCTCTAACAGCTCTTGCAGTTGCTTAGACATTTCTTGCATTTCTGCAGGTGCAAGTCTGTATGGAGCTTTTGCAATAGGAGCCGCACCAGGAACCAAGTCAATACTGAACTCGACTTGACGTTCCGGTGGCACTCCGGAAATATCGTCAGGGAATACGTCTGGGAACTCACAGACGATAGGAATATCAGACAACGATTTCTTTTCAGAGTTGGATTCAGATAAAATGTAGCACAGATAGGATTCGTGACCCTTGGATAGATACTTATAAGCTTTATCAACAGAAATGAAGCAGTGATCACCTTTTCGCTTCTCGCCCTCGATCTCAAGTACTCGGCCGTCTGAAGACTTGATTCTGATGACTCGTCGGTTGCAGATAATTGTAGCCTCGTTGTTCATTAGCCAATCCATGCCGATGATGACATCAAATTCTTTTAACGGAATCGGGATGAGGTCAAGATTAAATACAATATTATCAACAAGTAGTGTGCAGTTTCGATAAACGGAATCAGCCATAACGAAATTGTTACTGGCTGTCTCAATGTCTAGTATCACAGATAGCTTTGATGGAATCTTACATAATTGTCGTGCAAAAGAGGTTGATATGAAAGAACGACTTGCGCCAGAATCAAATAATACACGAGCCGGAATCGAGTTAAGTAAAAACATACCCGTAACTACATCAGGTGTTTCTTTTGCTTCCTCGGCTGTTATTTGGAAAGCTCGAGTCCGTGCAGTCGGCGTTGCAGCAGAACTTTTCCCTGTAGAACCTCCTGCGGATGATTGAGACTGATACCGTTGCCCGCTTCGACACTGGTACATGAAGTGTCCTTTCTTACCACATTTCGCACATCCTCGTCCCTGCTGTGGACATTCCTCACTGCTGTGACCGATCATATTGCACGCAAAGCAAGTAACATCTTCTGGATTGCACAACCCCATGTGTGACTTTCTGCATCGCTTGCAGAATCGTGGCTCGTTCGTGAGGGAGTAAACTTGTGCTTTCTGTTGTGAACTATGCTGATGGGATTGCTGATATTGTGACTGAGACTTATTTGGCTTAAAGAATCTGCCAAACCGCTGTTTCTTTGGAGGAGACGGATTCATCGGGTTAGTAGACGGAGCGTATAGCTGATCGCCGTACTCTAAATAACCTCGCTCGATTTGTCTAGCCGCTTCTACCATTTCCAAGTAACTCTTGTATTTAATAGCGCTCATCGGATGTCTGTATCTTGGATTAAGTCCTCCACGGAATCTATTCATCTTTCTCTCTTCGGTAGCAACTTGGTATGAGGAATAACCGCATAATCGCAAAAACTCGTGTTCGTATTCGTCGACTGTCTTCGTTCCCTGAGTCAGCTGCATCAGTTGTACTTCCATTTTATCTTTTTGGTCGACTGGACAGTACTTTGCATTGAACATATCAAGAAACTGCTCCCATTCTAGAGTCTGAATTATTTCTTCGCCATATATGCTTCTCTGGGTTTTCCACCAGGCACGTGCAGCACCGACAAATAATGCGGATGCATAACTTACTTTCTTGGAGTCTAAGCAGTCAGAGATTCTAAAGATCTCTTCAGTATGACTAATCCAATCCATCGCCTGAATTGGATTCACTGTTCCTTCAAAATTCAATGCACCGCTAGCTTTAAAATCCTTAAATTTGCAGCCTTTTGGCTGAGCAGTTTGGGTTTCAGGATTAGATTTATCAGAATCAGATTCATTGGTCTGGACTTGCTTTTCTTTTCTCTTATTTTTCTTTTCTTCACGTCTTTTAGCTTCGGCCTCATCTCTGGCCTGAAACTGTTCTTTCATTATTTTGTTCTGTTGTTCTGAGTGTTGGGCTAGAAGTTGTTGCATCATTTCAAACATTTGTTGTGGATTCATATTGCTGGGAATATCACCTGATCCTGATCCTGACATCTTCTACTGAAAATTAAGATAAGTCAACTATCAGTTTATAGACTTAGATCTATGTACCCTTTTTCCCATCTTAATAGTCTGTACATCCTATCTCAGTTCAAACCACCTAAATGATTGATATATATGTATTGCTTCAATTTGAGATCAAGTATACCCACGTAATACTTGATTCACTCAAACTAGTGCTCTGATACCATCCTGTGAAGACCATCCCTTACGGGGCAGTCCTCAAAGTCTAGGTCCCAATTCATGCAACACGATATCAATCATACTAAGACAGGGTAATTAAATTGCGGAATAATAAAATTACATGTACATACAAGATTAGGATTAAGTTTACATATTTCAAAATAAAGTAATAAAAGGGTAACATCTAATCTAATCATAATATCATACATTACATCAAATCTACCCAGAACCACCACAATTGTTGTCTTCCAATCAGTACCAGAAAGATTTGTTGAGTAGTGGTCTAGAAAATCTTCAAAACTTGGATCTTGAATGACCTAAGTACTAGGTCCTGCAGGTGATTTTCCTTTGGCTTTTCCTGTAAAATTTAATGCAACATCTGTAAGCAAAGCTTAGTGAGTATATAGATTTTCAATATCAACATGCGTGTCAAGCGGAGTCATT
The DNA here is from genome assembly GCA_020465985.1 of Centrapalus pauciflorus. NCBI lineage: Eukaryota > Viridiplantae > Streptophyta > Magnoliopsida > Asterales > Asteraceae > Centrapalus > Centrapalus pauciflorus. The sequence continues at coordinate 190,853 of JAANYP010002033.1, read as the reverse complement.
AGTCTTAGCGTGATATGTCTTGGCTGCCGCTACAGCCCTCATGATTGAGATATAGAATCATAGAATCGGATGATGTTCAAGCCACACTCACGCTTAAATCGTGGGGATCAGCCACATACTGGGCTAGCTACCAGTAAGTCAATATGGCGGAACATCGGAGGTCATTACCAAGTTCATAAGAACTGGTGAAATAGCCGGGTCTAGAACAATAGACCATAAGGGCTAGTCAAGCTGAATCAATCTATCAAATGTCTGATCAATGATATAAGCATATGTCTTAGAAGTCATGATAGCAATGAATCATAAAGCAAAGTCTGAAGCAATTATTAAATGCAATATGAAAAGATAATCAAATAGCTATCATGATTCACTGGGCAACACCCAACCATGGTGTGCACAGGTCTCAATCCAGCTGATAAATGAATGTCAATAAATCTAACAGCAGCAATATATCTCAACCGGATCTATGCATGTTCAATCTGAATATCTATAACTCACAGGTCTGGGTCTTGGTCAAACAGATATATGAATCTGCCACCTGAGTTATCTCAGGATTTTGTCAATCTGTAATCTGTCAATTCTTTTCAAATCAGAGACCCGCTTTCAAGTCTTTAAGTCTTTAAATCTTTGTTCAGATAACAACTGAACCTGTTCAAATTCATTCATGATAATATCATGTTAATTTCATCGTCTGTATCATCATCATTTTCATTATTTCTTTTGGTCATTAAAATCTGTAATTCTATCTGATTCTGATAATTTCTTTATTCTCAAATTATTCTCTGTCTCAATATTTCTAAAAAAATCCTTTATTTATACATTTAACAATGTATATAATCATTCATTTAATTGAAATATCAATTATATAAAAGTTGGGTTTCGGATCCCTCTATTTCGGATTCACCCGGATTCGGGAACCAGGATTCGGATTGCCGGATTCGGACGCATCCGAAGTGGTACATCTGGATTCGAACCAAGTACAGTCCGAAATGAGCATTCAATACTCAGGTTAACAATCATCCTAATTCGGATCAATCATCCGAAATATAACAATATCCGAATTAGGATCCTATTCAATATGCCAAATCCGAAATAGAACATATCGTCCGAAGTATAAGGGTCCGAAATAGGCTACATCCGAATTAGTACCTTCCGAACTCGGGTCATCCGAGTTCGGACCATCACTTAACAAACAATAATTTTTATTTTTCCGAAGTATGGGAACCGAAGTGGTGCATCATCCGAATTCGGACATATCCGAATTCGGATCCTTCATGTTCATAAATTTCCAGATTTGTTCTTGGTGTTCTTGGTGTTCTTCATACGGATTTTTGTCAAATTTCACTAAAACTCATTTATATCGACATGCAATGTATTATAATGTTGTAATATCATTATTTGAATGTTTTTTATAGTAATTTTCCTATCATAATCACATTTATTTGATCAAGATCATCCAAAATATGATATTTTTGCCAAGAACACGTTTTCATCAAAAATTCCGATTTCTTCACATTTTGGATGATTCAAACCAAAATCTTTGTTTCTTTAGCATCTATTAACTTAATTACATCATTATCTATCAATTATATACACATGCAATCATCGGATTACATATTTTAAATCCTAGCTTTCGGTTTTTATACAAAACCGAACCAACTCAACAATTTTTGAAGTTTAAATCGATAATTACCTCAAATTCTTGCAATTTCTTGTTGATTGCTGTGAGTTGTAACTCTTCCTTGTCTTAATTCTTGAATTAATTGCACAAACCTTGAATTTCTTGGCAAATTTGTGAAATTGCCGTATAGGTGTAGAGTGAGAGTAGAGAGAGAAGTTAATTGTGTTTAAATGATCTTAAATGATCATTATTCTAGGCTTTTATATATAATTTTGATCTCATTTGTTATTTAACCCACTAAACTTTTGTATTTTACATCTCTTTATTATAATCATCTTTTAATAATTCAAAATCATAAATACAATTTAATTAATATTTTCATTACTAAATTATATTACAAAATAATGATGTAATAATATTACATTATTAACTCAGATACTGAAAATAAAAGATAGGTTGTTACATACATCTATCAACTGCTGCAACTTACGATAAGCCCCATGCTGAAAATGATCAAATGGGCAATCTGCTACGCTTCTGTGGTGTGGCAGAACCCAAAATAGGGGCAACACTATTCAGGAAGGACCTCTCTCCTACCTACAGTTATCTCTTCGCCTCAGTGGTGATGTGTTTTGGAAGCAAAGTTGGTTCATTTGACCAGCTCAGCAGAGATGAAGTTCCTATCGCCCTACAATTCGTGGATGGGACTACCCTTGATATGGGTAAATGGATTTTTGTGAATTTGAGGAACCTGGTGCAGCAAGAGTCAAGACCAGCTGCTGTTCGATATCCCAGGTTTCTGAGCCTCATTTTCAAGCATGTATGTGGTGAGCATCTCTATAACTCTCAGCCTCTTCTTAAGACTGCTGCATTCCCAGTTATAGGGAATAGAGTTTCCTATACTCCAGTCCTGCAGAATGAGCCTCCTCTATCCACACCAATGAGGAGGCTGCTAGGTTTGGTGGAAGGACCCTCTACTGTGAGGGTGGATCCAGAGACTGCTCCCACCAGAAAATCCAAAGCCAGGTCCAAGCTTGTCAAAAGGACCCTGGCAACTGAAGCTGGGCCTGTGAAAAAGAAGGCCAAAAACAGCTCAGTCTGAGTCTGTTCTTTCAGCCTCTGTGGCTGAGGAAGAGCAGACTCCTCACCCTGGTTCATGTGTTGAGCCTGAAGCCTTTGTGGCTGGTGCCTCTGTGGCACAAGAGACTATGGAACAGGCCAGCCCCACTGTTCCTAGCCCAGTCTCACATCCTGTCCAAACAGATCCTCTTCCTACTCCCCAATCACCCACATCATCCATCCATTACCAACGCAAATCACTAGCCAAAAAGAAAACAGCCCACAAAACCACCTCCTCTGTTCCCTCTCAACAGGGTTCAGTTGAAAAAGAAGCAACCCCAGCTGCCTCTCCTATTTTGGGAGCAGGTTCAGCTCATTTGGAGCCTGCTTCACTCCAATCTGAGTCTACCCAGAGTCAGCCTAGACCCTCTGGTTCCTCCCAACGGGAACCAGTTGTACAAACGGAGATACCCACATCAACTATCCCAGCCTCCCAACAGGCTGAGGATATTGAAAGACAGGAGTCCTCTCCACTCCATACTGTGTCCACACTGTCTCCCACTCATATCTCCTCACACCCTGAGTCTGCACGAGGTGTCCACGCTGCTGATATAGACCAATCAGCAGCTCAGCCTCAAACTTCTGCTCCCCATGATACAGCTGTTCTACACCAAACAGCTGCTGAGGGACCAACAACCCAAGCTGATGAAACTCAGGGATCATACCATCCCTCTGGTGAGGCTGCTCCCTTCATGCAAATTCCATCAGCAGGTTTCACCACTGCTGATGTTGAAATGCATATCCCATCTCCCAATGATGAGGTGCCTTTAGACCAAGGCACTGCAGAGGGAACCACCATTGGTCTTCATGAGGGTGTTGCAACACAAGCAGCATCTGAAAGGCCCCAAACATCCTCCCCTTCTCCTGGTGATGCAGCTACAGCCGCTGCTGAAGGACCTCTTGATCCCTCCAACCTGGGCCATCTTACTTTTGCCCAGGCTATGGAGCTTCTGTCCCAAGTCCCTCTCCTCTCTCCATCACATCCTCAAACACCAGCCTCATCATCATCTTCTCCATCTACCCACTCCAAACAATCCACCCATACACCACCATCTCCCAAAGACCTGCCTTTGAAGGATCAGCTTTCTTTGCTGGCCAACAAAGTTGGTTCTTTGGAAAACACCATGCACTCCCTACCATCCATCATCTCAGACTCTGTGTCTGAGCAGCTCAAAGGCTTCTTTGATATGTTCAAAGAATCCTTCCCAGTCACTCCCCAAACTGACAACTCTTCACAGCTGATTGCACTCACTGCACAACTGCAAACTGTATCCAACTCTCTCTCCTCTATCCTCTCCTTACAACAGGACTCTGTGTCCTCTATGGCAGCCATTTCCCAACAGCTGTCATCTCTCCTTAATTCTTGCAACACTACCCTTCCTAACACATTGGCCAGCCTGAACACTCTTCTTGGCTCTCTATCAAATACTGTGTCCTCAGACCTTGCTGATGTGCAAGATACTCTTGAAGTACATCTTGCACAGCTTCAAAGCCTGTTGTTCACAGCTTCTGATAGAGAAAACATTGTTAAGCTGACCACTCTTGCTGATTCCCAAGCCTCTTCTCTTCAGGCCTGTCTTTCCCAGCTTGCAGAGGTTAAGGACAACCTGGCTTTCTTAGTGACAAGCCTGGTTGGCCCCAAACCTGCTGCCAAAACTGCTGGTAAGCCTGCTGACTTTGTGTCTTCAGGCAGACCAGGTGTTGAAGGTGCTGTTCCATCTCCTTCAAAGGGGGAGAAGTCATCTGCCTCGAAGACTAAGTCTAAGGGGGAGAAAACCTTTTCTCCTAAGGAGAAAGCAGTACCTACAACTCCCACTGGTCAACCAGCAGGGACATCTACAGGTACATTGGAAGGTGCCTCCCAAGCTGCTCAGCCTACTCAGGTTGAATCTCCAAACCCTGCTCAGTCTAAGGGGGAGGAAGTCATTCCTGAGGACAGGCCTAGCAGTAAAAGGAGGCACTTAATTCTAACTGAAGAAGAAGAAGAAGAAGAGGAAATTCCTGAGGCTGCTGTCACTACAGCAGCAGCTAAAGGAAAAGAAAAAGCAGCCATTGATCAACAACAGCAGAAAGCAGCTGATCTTAAGTTTCACAAAGCCAGGGCTAAAGAGATGGGTTTTCCTATGCACAAGTACTTTGAGTTTAGAGAAGAACAGCTTCAAGCTCTGGAGGAATTGAGAAAAGAAGAAGAATCTGCTAAAGCTGCTAAATCTTTTGCACTCCAAGAAGCAAAGAAAATTAAAATGTCTACCTTGGAGGTGCAAAAGAAATTAATGGAAGCTGCTAAGGAATCAGCAAGAGAAAAGGAGGGAGAAAAAGCACAGGGTGCTCAGGTCTCTGTGACCAAGACTCAAGTACCCTCTGCCAGAGCCAAATTCCACTTTGACAACTTGGCTAGAAAGAAATTTCATGATGTTGCTACTAGAAGGCTTGCCAAGGAAGCGATTGTCAAAGCTGTTCCCATTTCAAGAAAAGGCACACAGTGGAAGCTTCAGATCACCAGGATGGGTGCAACAGGCCCTGAAATGGAATCCTACGATCACACTGATGTTGCACAGATGGGATACAGGGAATGGGTGGAACTGGCAGTTGCCCTGAGCCAGTCTAAGTCAGAAACGGCTAAGACTATCAGGGCATACATCAAGAAGCTGATGGAGAGAGTAAGTGAGCTGGGCCTGATTCCAAAAGAAGTAAGAGAGGGTGTCTCTGTGACATACCCCAAAATAAAGGCTAGAAGGACAAAGAAGGATACAGAGATGGAGCTACTCCTTACGCTGATTGAACAGGGCGACTATGCCATTGAAATTGTGAGACCCTCTGATTTCTCAAAGGTCTCAAGTCTAGGCCCAGTAGCAACGCAATATCAATCATGTAACTAAGATAAAATTAACAGTGCGGAATTAAAGTTAAATTATAAACAGAGACAAATTTAAGTAGCAAGGTACAAACATCTAGACTATTACATCAAATCACATATTATAAACTAGACCCGAACCCCAAAGCTCTTTCGTCTGACAATACCAAAGTGTTGAAACGGGTTCTAATGCACTTCAAGCTCTTTCAGAGTCCTGACCTATGAACTAGGTTCAGCCAATCCTTTGCCTTTACCTGAAAAATAATGCAACAACGGGTAAGCTTATTTGCTTAGTGAGAATGTAGAATTTCACATTTAACATGCAATTATGAACGCGAAAGCACATGCACTGCACTCGGCTCATGCACGGCTCAGCTCTATATGCACTGCACTAGGCTCATGCACAGCTCAATCTCGAAGGGTCATTGGCCAATTATGCTCTTTTGATGCGCGACTTTGCTCAGCTCCCAGTTATAAAACTGTTGTTGCTCTTGAGACTTTTAGACAAATTCATAAGGAATGCTCGGATGATGATAAATCCATACACACGCATCATTAGTGGGATCAGCCACGTACTGGGCTAGCTACCAGTAAAAGCTCTATATGGATATCATCGGAATGCTCAGCTCTAGCTACCCTCTGTGCTTTCATCACGTAAATCAGCACATCATAAGCCTAACATTAACCCAACACTGAGCAATAGTGATGGTGTTAAGCTTAACAATCAAATGACTCGTCAAAGAATCGAATCTAGAAGAAGAAATACTCAGCTCAACAAATCATAGTAAATATACTATGACAATATTTCAATAAGCTCAAGATCAGATTATCAATAAATCAGATTCATGCAACAAAAGTCTCAATTCACATAATATGCAGTTAAAATGAAATCTACAACTCACAGTTACTGGTTATTTGCACTTTCTGGCTCTGGCTCAGTTGCTCTCAATCTGTTAATCATATCATTATTGATATTTATTAGCCTCAGAATCATTTGAATAATAAATTCAATGTTCATTCGTTGGTCTTTAATCTCAAAGTCTCATAAGATTGCATTTTCGGAAATCTGATCATATGTGATCGTGCATATATATATTCATATGATTTCTATTTGATGGTAATTCTTAATTTTATAGATCTTGATTTCAATATTTGATCATTCATATTTGTATAAGGAATCTGTTGTATATATATATTTTGAATTATAAATACTGCATTCAGATTAGGACCATCCGAATTCGGATTATCCAGATTCGGTTCTAAATCATCCGAAATGACACATCCGAAGTTGGTCCGAATTGAGTCATCCGAAATATGAACCGAGATGGGGCACCATCCGAAATTTTGACACTTCATTCGAATTGTACAAGAAGCGCAGAGAACTCGCCGAGTTGGCTTGGTGAACTCGCCGAGTTCCCGAAGTACGGACCCAAAACCGGATTCCGGACACATCCGAGTTCGGTTCTATTTCAGGTCCAAAACTTATTTCGGTTCTCATCCGAATTCGGGTCCCAACCGAATTCGGATCCAATACTTATGAATTTTTGAAGAAATATTCAAGTGTTCTTGGGAACTCGCCGAGTTCCCCCATGAACTCGCCGAGTTCACATGCAGATATGCAGGTCGCAACTTACGGATTTTTATTAAAATTGCCCAAAAACACTTTTTAGTAACATGCAATGAAATATAAAGTGGTGTTATCATTAATTAAGTGTTTTTATACAATTTTCCTTATCCATAACATCATAATTCATTCTAGATCATTCAAAATAGATTAATTTTTGTCAAAACACATTTTTACTTAAAATTTCAGATTTTGAACTTATTTGAATGAATTAATCCGTAGATTTTGTTTCTGATTCCTCTGTTAACTTAAATTTACCATAATCTTCAGAAATTTTAAACATGCAACCTAAATTTCTTACTATTTAATCCTAGGTTTCGGTTTCTAATAAAAATCGAACCAAACTCTTGAAATTAGGGAGTTTAGTCAATAATTACCTCAAATTCGTGTGTAATCCTACATGCAACCGTATATTCTTGTAGTGTTCTTCGAGATCTTCCCGATGACGTATAAATCTTGATGATCCGACGGTCGGTTTAGAAGAAATCTTAGAGAGATGTAGAGAGAGAGTAGAGAGAGAAAATCTTAGAGAGAGAGTCTAGAGAGAGAGAGAAATCTGATTTTCTAAACTTAAATTTCGTTTATATACTCTAACTAGTTATGTTTGCTACTTAACCCACTATTACTTTCGTATCTTATATATCTTTTATTTAATTATCTTAATAATTTATTAAATCATAAATCATAATTTAAATATTTATATAATTTAATTAAAATATTTCAAAGACTTAATTAAATTATAATTCAAAGTACTGTAATAATATTACATTATTGGTTCGATGATCAGATATTTAGTTGGGCTAATAGTTGGGTTGTTACAGAAATAAAAGGAGTTGATCATAGTCTGCCTAAAGGAATAGAGTTTGAGGATGGCAAGATTATTGAAGAACCTGAGCTGGGGGCATTTTTTGTAGATCCCCTAACTCAGAAGAAGTGCTTTCAAAGAGCCTCAGAGCTGTACAAAGTTGATCTGAGACAACTTGCCGCCTTCAGACTTGCAGTTTCATTTAGGCAGTCTAGCAAATGGAGAGCAGCCATCTGGGATCAGCTCAGAGGCTTCTATGAAAGAGGAGAGCTCAATGATCCCAAGTTCATGATCATCAGAAGTGAAGTTGAGGAACTTGAGGATACAAGGGAAGAACTGGAAAAGATGGTTCAGGATCCTTCTCCATTGATATGAAGTCCATCTACCGTCTGGGTAGGTGAAGAATGGAAGCTGTCCATCAGTTGGACAGGCTTGCCATTATCTGCTCCCAACTCAAACAGTCCAAACATCTTGTACATTTGTTGTACATCTTGTACATTAGTTGTACATTATTACATAAGTTGTAATTTTTGCTTTTACATTAGTTGTAAAATACATTAGTACATTAGTTGTACTCTTGTAAGAACATGTGTTGTTCTAGTGTAATCAAGAATCAGTGTATATATAAACTGATCTTTTACTTTACTGTAATGTTGTAATTTCAATTCAGCAAAATGTACTGTAAAAATATATAGTGATTTTTGATAAGACCAGCTTGGACTGGTTATTGCAAATAGGGGGAGATTGTTAGGCACAAAAAGGCCTCAGTCAAACCTGTTCTACATCTGAGGGGGAGATTTATAATCAAACCTGTTGATGCATTTGAAGGTTGAATTTAAGGCCTGTTATATGCCTTATTGAATCCTGAAAATGATTTGCAATATCAGTCTAAAGCTGTTCTATATGTTGCATGTGTTGCAACTTAGACAGTTTGTCCAAGCTGCTCTGTCTGCTGAACAGGCTGGACATAAACTGTCTACGCTGCTCTACCCTGTTGAGCAGCTTGGGCATTTTTAAAGTGTTCTGTTCTTTGTGAACAGAACTGTTCTTTGTAATAACAGGCTAAAACACTTTAGGGGAATATGTTTCGCAAGTCATCATGTATTGTTTTTTACTACAAGATCAGTTTACAAAGTCGAAGACAAAGTGGAAAACAGACTGCTCAAGCTTGTCCACGCTGTTCTTGTAACATGAAGACAAAAGGTTATTTGAAAAAGGGTGACAGACCTTTTTCTTATATCAAAATAGGCCTTTACAAGGAAGAAAGACGCAAAGTTGACATTCCTAAATTAGTTAAAGGCAATGCAACAGTAGACAAAGTAAAAAGACAAAAGTTCTGCACATGTGAAGACAAGTCTGCTTTTCAGAAAAGTGCAGAAAAGGTTATATTGTCTTTTCAACAAGACTTCTCCTTTTTCATTCCGTCCAATGAAGATGTTTCTCTTAGATCCTCTAAGTGAGTATAAAAGGAAGCTTCTAAGGTCAGAAAGAAGTGTGAAGAAAGCTAAGTGCTGAAACCCAAGAGTGAACGTGCAAGTGTGATTCTCATGCATGCAAACCTTCTGTGTAAACCAGCATCTGTGTGTCTAAGCTGTTTTACATAAGCCGTTCCTTTAAGTCTTGTAAACATAGTGAGTGCTTCTTAGTGAGTGTATTCATTGTAATCTAGTTTGAGTTTGTCTTAGACTAGAGAACATACTGTTGTATCTGTCATCTCAGCTTGAACTATTCCGCATTCAAGCTTGTTTGTAGTTAACAAATTGTTGATAATACATACAAACATTGAGAAAAGAGTGTGTAGTTTTTAAATTGCTGTATTCACCCCCCCTCTACAGCTTATAACTATATACTTTGGGAACCTCTCGGGACCTACAGTTTCTCACGATTCTCAAAATATATTTAGTTTCTCAGATAACCTAAACTTGTATATGTGTGTGTGTCTGTGTCGATATGTGTGTGTGTGTGTATGTACGTGTGTGTGTGTGTGTTGTGCTAGAAATTTAAACCTTTTTTGACGTAAATAATTATTTTTAATCACATTACTTTGATAATTATGTTGACTAATTACCACGTATATCTGTTATAAAATTAATATGTCATTTGAATCAATTTTAAAACAACTTATGGTAATTAGACATCTTAATTATTTGTTCATTTTAGGATTATTATTTTAAATATGAGTATGTATTTTAATCAAATCAATGATAAAGTTCATTGCTTTGTGGTATTATTATTATTATTATTTATATAATGTTAAATAGTTATAAATTAAAAAAACAATAACAACAATAAATATTTAATATAATTGCATAATAATATTTATATCAATAAGTAATATAAAATTAATCTTTAACATTATAGACACAAATCAATAATAATTATAGTAAATTTTTATATATAAAATATTAAATTATAAAATAGACTAATCAAAAAACTTTAATCATCAATCGTTTGTTTTAAAATTTTTAATTACTACAGTTAATTGATTATTTTTTAAAAGAAATGAAGTATTATTAGTTTTTTACACCATAACAAACTCAACTTATACATAATCATCAAATAAATTTTCAGAATGTTTAATTATTAAATTTGAGTAAATTAATATAATTAAGAAACTATAATCATCTATTGTTTTTGCCATACAACAAAGTTGATTATTATCGGCCGTCGGATTATTGTTCCACAATAAAAAGCTACAAAAGATTATAAAGTTTTCAAAAATATACAAACCTAAACTATGATATTATAATTAAAATTTTACAAAAAAATTATAAAGATTTTAAACGAAATAACCCGAATAAGGCGCGGGTAAAATGCTAGTTGCTAAATGTCTTCGATAAATCATATTATAAAAGTTTCAAAAGTGTCTAATACTATATCTTGTATTTGAAAAAAGAATTAATTTAAATTAATAAAAGTGACAACGTACATGTCAACATTACATATCATATCTAATAAATGGCCTTTACGAATTGTAAACAACAAAGCTTAAAAAGTCAATTGCAAAATAAAGTTTATTTTTAAAGAAAGATAAAAGGGATGGTCTAATTGAACCCCCTAAAATCTCATTGGACCCATGGATGTGTGTGATTGTTGTTCAAAAGATGTGTGTGAAGCAAGGGGTCCAAAGAGTATAACCCAGATAAAATGTTATGTATTGTAAGGCCCATCAATGTGTAAACTCGATCATCATAATGGACCTTACCAAGCCCACCTTTTATAAATTATGACTTTTTAAAAGTAAACTTTCAACTCGTCATATTAAATAATTTGAAGTATTTATGTTCGATATAAATACTTAAATAGTTAAACAAATAAAGACAAAAATGTTATGGAAATAAATAAATTAATAAATAAACCTTTGAAATTAAACATGCAAAAGAAGTGGAACAATAATTGTATTAACTTTGTAAGAGTAGAAATTAATACCAAAAGTTACTAATTAATTGCCACCAATGAAGAGACATTTATTATTTAACCACAAAATTAATTTTAATATAACCAAACTAAAAATATGTATAAAACATATAAACATAACTCGTTATTTTGTCTTTTATGGACTGGTGTCACGATCAATATAAAGCGATATAACGAATAAAATAAACATCATAAACTGTTTAGTCGGAAAGTCTCAAACATTTTTCTCTGTCTATTTAGGTCCCCATATTTTACAGATCAAATTTCTTTTCCCATCTTTACAATTAAGCCCCCTAGATTTTTTTCCGTCTATTTAACTCTCTGCACATATTTTCTTCTATTCAAAAATATATTTTTTTTACTTGCTACCGGTTAAGTAGGTAAAAGAATTACATCGCTGAATGATTTGATATTGGAAAAAATCAATTTTCTTTATGTATTTTAGCAATTAAGTTATTATACCTTTTTCATATTGTTTAAGTCCTAGTACCGTTTACCGATAATAATCGGCTAAGCAAGTGACATATTTATTTTTGAACAAGACAAAAAAATATATCAAGAGACTTAAATAGTAGAAAAAAAGTCTAGGGACTTCATCGCAAAATGATAAAAATTGGTTTTTTATAATATTAACCCTTTAGAAAATATGAAATGTTCATTATCAAAGAGAAGTAACTTACCAACTATTGATGTGTATAAACATTATTTAATAAAATTCAAATGATTATATATACATCAATAAAAAAATAAAAAATATATAAGAAATCATGATATGGAATGTTTGTTACCTTCAAATGAACAAGAATGTAACAAATCTGTAATATATGAAAGGAAGCCCTCCTGGTGATCAACAACCAAAACTTTGATTGAACTAATAAAGGTTATAAACTGATCCTTCTTAGTGTTTTCAACATTTTGTAAAGAATCGCCACCGTTCGACATTGTTAAACTCAAAAAGAAAGGAGAAAGTAAGTAATCAAAGAAAACAAGACAAGATTGAACTATGATAGTATGTTTATCATTAATTCTTTTTCATATATTTATAGAAAATATTACATTTAATACCATTAAATGCTCATGTAAAAATAAAAAGCAAGGGTACAAACTAAAAATTAAAATACAAAAATCCAACAATTTTGAGAAGGAAAATGGAGACAAATGTTATTGAATAGTAAGGAACTCTCATATTTGCCTTCTTTCATGTAACATTTTGTTTTTGTATTAGTTAGCTTGGCATAATTGTTTCACTCTTACCATTAAATATAAGGAAAGTTACATAAAAAACCACTAAGCTAAAACCATTTTTACGATTAAATTCCTCAACCAATTTTCATTGCACAAATAAACACCAAAACCTTAAATCTTACGAATTTAAGATTTTACCAATTATAGTAGGCTTTATGCTTACATGTCACACACGTGAGGTCATATAGCAAACCCGAATTACGTGGTGCCTACGTAACATTACATGTGTAAATTTTTAAACTGAATATTTGCATAATAAATCTCAAAGTTGGTGATTGTTTCCATTAAAACTCTTAACTATTTTTTTCCTTACCTCTAACCGATAGTTACATTCACTTCCTCCCTTCTTTTCTACCTGTGACGAATCCGATGATTTCATCCCATTTGAGCTTGTGTTCAAGACTGTATTTTCGATTTGGTTAAGGATTCCTCGGGATTGTTTGAGTTTGTTTTTTTTAAACCGTTTACGTTTTTCACAAACTCTCAAATTTTACGCTTTGATTTAGATTTTATTTGTGTAGAATGCGTATGACTATAGTTTTGTGTTCATTGATCAGTTCGTCTAGATGCAAATGTTCTCGATTTTGATTTTGGTTGTTCATCTTCAAATTTGTTCTTCGTTATTGTTTAAATCGATTTTCTGATCAAATGTGGTCTTTTTCTTTGTTGATGTTAATCCATATATGTTTAGGGTTCAGAAATATACATTTTTTGTATGTGTGTTCGATTGACTTTTGCCACTTAATATTGAATTTTAATTGCATATGTGCATATGGAATTGTAAGACCCAAGATTTCTCAAAGGTCTTAAGTCTAGGCTCCAGTAGCAATGCAATATCAATCAGGAAACTAAGATAAAATTAACAGTGCGGAATTAAAATTAATTACAAACAGAGACAAATTAAAGCAATAGGGTATAGACTTCTAGACTATTACATCAAAGCACAAAATATAAACTAGCCCCTGAACCCCCAAAGCACTATTTACTGATAATACCAAGGTGTCGGAATAGGTTCTAAAGCACTTCAAGCTCTTTCAAAGTCCTGACCTATGAACTAGGTCCAGCCAATCCTTTACCTTTACCTGAAAAATAATGCAACAACGGGGTAAGCTTATTTGCTTAGTGAGAATGTAGAATTTCACATTTAACATGCAATTATGAATGCGGAAAGCACATGCACTGCACTCGGCTCATGCACGGCTCAGCTCTATTGCTTATGCACTACACTAGGCTCATGCACAGCTCAAATCTCGAAGGGACATTGGCCAATTAAATGCTCTCTTGATGCGCGTCTTTGCTCAGCTCCCAGTTATAAAAACTGTTGTTGCTCTTGAGACTTTTAGACAAATTCATAAGGAATGTTCGGATGATGATAACACCATACACACGCATCATTAGTGGGGATCAGCCACGTACTGGGCTAGCTACCAGTAATTGCTGTATGGGTATCATCAGAATGCTCATCTCTAGCTACCCTCTGTGCTTTCATCACGTAAATCAGCACATCATAAGCCTAACATTAACCCAACACTGAGCAATAGTGATGAAGTTAAGCTTAACAATCAAATGACTCGTCAATGAAATAGAAACTAGAAGAATAAATAATCGGCTCAACAATTCATAGTAATCATGGCAATTATCAGTATGCTCAATAAGATCAGAATGCCAATAAAATCAGGATAATGCAACAAAAGTCTCAATTCACATAATTTGCAGTTAAAGTAAAATCTACAACTCAGAGTTACTGGTTATTTACACTTTCTGGCTCTGGTTCTGTTGCTCACATTCTGTAGTGGACTAAAACCACTATCTGACTTATATCAGACTTTCAGATGCTTGACATTTTGCATGTTGCTCAATCTGTTATTCATATCATTTCTGATATTCATTAGACTTTATATCATCTGAATAGTATATTCAGTATTCATTTGATTAATAAGCTCAATGTTCGTTCGTTGATCTTTTTAATCTCAAAATCTCATATCTTGATTATATGGTCATCAATCTCATTAGAATCTTTCTTTCATTCATATTCTTTGTTAATTAATATTCTCAAAAGATCAGTGTATATATATATATATATATATATATATATATATATATATATATATATATATATATATATATAATCATTTTGTTATTTTATGCGTTGTCTATGCGTTTTATTCATGATATTCGATTTTAAAGAATGGGATTCGAATTTATATATTAAATTCGAGCATGTAGTCTAATTTAAATGCATCAAATTCGAATATGAAGTTAAATTCGAATGCTTGTCTCGAACATATCATAATATTCGAACACCATTGTTAAATTCGAATCCCCCATTCGAATTTGGGGTTAAACTCGAATTCTTATGCTAAATTCGAAGGCATCATTCGAATTGGATGACAAAATTCGAGACCTCTTTCGAATTTAATGACAAAACTCAATACTTGGTTCGATTTTAGCTATATTCGAGTTTATTCTTGGTTTCTCGAATTTGTTCATAATTTACAGCTTTCAAACATGAATTTCTAAGCCTAAAATCATAATTATACTAAGTATTAACCCTAGGTTCAATTATGTTATACATTATCTATCAATTTCTAGCTAAAACTCAAACTAAAATAGTTTTAATCCCACGAAAATTGATAAATTCGAATTCATCTTTATAACTGAAACAAAGAAATCAGAAAAGCAACGATTCTTACCTCAAATTCGTTCGAAATCACACATGCAACTGTATATTCTTGTAGTATTCTTTGAGATCTTTCCAATGACGTACTGAACTCAATAATCGGCCGGTCGGTTTGGAAGAAAACTTAGAGAGAAGTAGAGAGAGTAGAGAGAGAATAGAGAGAGAAAGTAGAGAGAGAGAAAGTTAGAGAGAGAGTCAGATTAGAGATTAATGATCTTAAATTACGTCTGCTACTTAACCCACTATTACTTTTGTATCTTATATCTCTTTTATTTAATTATTTAATTATCTTTAATAATTATTAAATCATAATTCATAATATTTATATAATTTAATTAAATATTTCATAACTTAATTAAATTATAATTCAAATAATGTAATAATATTACATTATTGTTTCGATAATCAGATAATTAAATTAGGCTAGAGACTAGGTTGTTACAGAATGGGCTCCACCACGCACAAACTTCGTCCTCGAAGTTAGCTTTGTTCGAACAGACTGGGGTAGATAGCTTTTATGATATCTCTTGATTCCCAAAACTGATGCGAACCTTTGTGGTGTTTCCACTGAACGAGCACCATCTGTATTTCATGATTTATGCTTCTTTGAGATTCGCAAGTACAAGAAGCTCAAATTTCCTCGGAGTTCGTATTTGATTCAATGTTTCGCTGTTATGTAATTGTCGTTGATCATTTTAGGAATTCTGATTATCAGTTATATATTCACTTTGTGGACTTTTGAGATTTAATTTTATATCTCATTCAATTCGGCTAGCATCTCTATATATTAGTTAGCTCATATTTCTTTTCATTTGCATCTTGAACTAGTTACAGAGCTTTTCGGGAGTCTGATATTTGTACTTTATGTTTCTTTTATTGATGATGTTACAATCATCAATCGCTTAGCCGATTTTTGATTTGTCTTGACTTGCTTATGAAGACTTATAATTTTCTTTGCTCTGACAAACAAATGGAATCAATCCTCCGGCGCAACAACCGGAGCCAACTCTTCGTGTAACGACTCCACCTCACCTACCTTGGTCTCCAATTGCACTGCCATATCCGCCAAATCCTTTACATACGCAGCCTCTCGAGAAGCAAAACCCTCCAAGTTGATCGAGTGTTTAGAAGCCGAGATGAGAGATTGAGGCAAAATGTTGAAATGTTGCATTTAAAGCTCACCGAACAAAACAGGAGTTCGAACAGAGAATCCAAAATTTGCAGTTACAATCGACCACATCTTCTTCGCAACGGTTTCAGCAGTTGATGGATATTTCAGGCAAGTCAAACATGATCAAGAACTTGAAGAGATCATACGCTTTCAAATCTTCCAGCGAATAGGAATATTAACGACATGGAAAACAAATGCTATACAGAATCGAATTCCAAGGAAACGATTTTGATAGAAATCGACAATTTACTTAGGCTTTCTCGGTGTGATTCGTTAGACATGACGGCAGATTCTGTTATTTGAAGTCAGGTCTCGAGTTACCAGGGTTCCAAAACCGTCTCCACGACCATTTACATCATCTTCTACTTTATCGTCATCACCTTCCTCTATTAGTTCACTGTGCAATTCGGTCAAGAGGGCTTTGACAAAGCAATAACCTTTGGTTCTGTTTAACTATATGTATAGACTTATGTTTGACTTTTCATTAGTGAATTTTCTGAATTTTAAGATTACTTCACTCTTTTAGCAGAAGCTTTCAATTTTATGCGCAGTTAAGTGGAATAAGTATTCCGTATTGGATATCTCATTAGTCTCGCGTCGATATAGTGAGAATCCATTCTTACATTTATTGTGGCATATGACAGACTTTTTATTGACCATTTATGACTAATTGCTTGACTTAACAAAGATCTCAATCTATTTCTTTGTCCCTCTCATTTTGTGCCTCTGACTTCTTTGATTCTCATTCAAGTTGTCATTGGGTGCTTTGACAATTTGTTTCAATGATTCATTTCTTAATAAATTTTTATTTAATTTGCAACTTCCACCTCTGCCTCCTTAAGAGACACGCTGTAATCATTCAGATTACAAGGATTTGTGAAGTAGCTTGTGCTTAGGATTATATTTTGATTTCTTAGAGCTTTTGAATCATACACGATTCAGATTACAAAACCTATATTGTTTATAGGTATAATTTCTGATTGGAAATGTATTTGTATAGTAACTTCAACTGATACAACCCATATGTCATCCGCATTTAATGACAAAACTCAATACTTGGTTTAGGGTTTTAATTGAAAAAACTAACAAGTATGGGGTTTTTTACGGAAAAAACTTTTTTTTTTTATTGACATGTCATCACGTTTCAACCGGTTAAACCGGTTGCAAGCCTTTTAAAAAAACCTCAAATTTAATGAGTTTTAGTCGGTTAAAGGTTTTTTGTACAATGAAAAATAGTTAAGTTTTAATCGTAAAATGGTCCAACTCAATGACTTTTTATATAATTTCCCTTAAATATATATCACATGTTATAGATTATGAAACTTATTTTTTTTTACCCGCTCCATAGTTCATTGATCATTATATTTGAATTAGAATTTTTTTTCCTAATAAATAAACTTTATAAAAAAAAGTTAACCATATATTTATGTCTTGTTCAGTTTTTGGGTTCTAATAAGTCCCGTAAATAATTATTATTTTTTGTATCAACGTAAACAACTTCTTTGTAAAAATTCTAACTTAAGAGTATAATAATAAGATTTAAAAGTTACATCGATGAAATATAGGATTGATATCTATCAGGTTAATTTCACAGTCTTATTAGTTTAGTCCATGAATGTTATATTTAATCATTTTAGTTCTTACGTTATTTTTATATCATTGAAACTATGAAATTTATTATTAGTGACCCGTTGTTCGTTGGTTTAAGTTTAACCGAACAAATAAACGAACATGAACAATTAAAAGAATGAACCTTTTGTTCATATAATTCGTAAGTTTAGTTGAATAAATGAATGCAGACGGTAAACAAACAAGAATTAGGCTTTACGTTAATTCTTAACAAAATTTAACTTGTTTATGTTTGTATATATAAATTATAATGAACACAAACCATATTACTTACGGGATTTTTATGCAAAAAATCCTCAAATTGTATCATTTTTGTGATTAAAACATCAAAGCATTGTCACAAAAAAACATCCACATGAATAAAACTTATCAAAATAGTGATTTTTCTCAAAAATGTGATCTGCAACCAGTTTAATCGGTTGCATTTTGCTTCGGCCACCATATTCTCCGGTAACATTTCAAGAACAAGCGATTTCGAATAAAAAAATAAAAAAACAAATCAACAATTTAAAGCCTAACAGATTTAAGCTAAAGACTAAATCAACAATATGAGATTGAATGAACAAATCGAAGCTTCAAGAGCTTCAAGGATCGAAGGAAGCTTCATCGGCGGTGCAGATGTCACAACCGGAGGTTCAGGTGTATCTAACCCTAAATGAAAAACCAAATCGGTCGTTGGAGGACTCATTGGAGGCTTTAACGATCACTAGAGGACTCAATGGAGATAAAGGTAACTGGTTGTAACATGTAACATGCCGATTTCGTAAACTTTAGTTGGTTTTGAGTTTTTTATGACAACAAAAATAGTTGAGAGTTTTATTCAAAAAAATTGTGCAACTTGAGGATTTTTAGCATAAATACTTCTATTAAATACATTTGTAATTATCATTTGAACATTATACTAAATGTGTATTTATAAACGAACGAAGGTATTATCAAACATAAATAAATGAAAGAGTTATTTGTTGGTATTCATTTATTTAATTAATTAAACTAGAAAATTTTATTTATTTTCGTTCATTTATAAATAAAAGAATATTATCAAAAAAATTACTGATATGCTCAATAATGTTTAATTAAAAATTGATATTTTACTATCCTATTTATATTAGTTGTATATGGTTTTCATGTACAAATAGCGAGTAATGATAAACATCGTCAACCATAGATTTTGATGAAATTTGAGCACATTTTTATTCATTATTTTTATAATTCAAATTCTCAAATATACTAAAAGAAAATTTTTTTATTTCTTTTAAAATTTATTTCGTAAGCCAAACATATGTTTAAGCATATGTATGCCATTATATACAAAATCTACTAGTTCACTAGTTGTGTTGATATATGCAATAAAGACAAAGTTTACTTCTAATCATACAACGGACGATCTTTGACTTTGGTAATAAATAACATAGCATTGACTTTGGTAATAAATGATTGCTTAACTTTATTAAGTTTTATTAGTATTGAATAACAATTGTTTTAAAATTTAATTACCAACACAATTATAAGTTCGAATAGAAATTTGCATTTATATATGTGTGATTTGTGTCAACGTGTTTATGTGTGTGTAAAGGTCACAATATATTTTAGGGATGTTCTATTCAAAATCGGGAAAAATATACAAAAAATCAACATACTTTAAGTCCTTGTACTAAAAACGTTTCCATAAAAGTCCTTCAACTAGGATTTTTTTTTACGAATTCTGTTGTTTTATGGGATTTTTTAAGGATTCTTAGGTGCTGTTTGATTGCATAAGAGGTTAATTGTCTGATGTCCGATTCCACTTTTGATTGATGAGAGGTGGTCCTGATAAGTTACTAAGATCTGATAAGAGAATTCAATAAGTCTGTTTGTTTTATAAATTATCTGATTCTGTTATTTTTATTAATTTTACATATTAATTCCCAAAACCAAACAGATATCATTGATTAAATTCAAATATCAAGTAAGAATAATATTATTGAATCAAGTTTATAAGGTTATGTTTATTAACTTCCAAATAACTTAAGTTTATAAGTTATATAGATATGTTATTGAAAAATAATAAATTTTATCAAAAAGTGTTGGAATATTTCTCGTTATAATAAATATGGTAAGAGGTAGGGTAGGGGTGGGGTAGGTTGAGGGTGGGGTGGGGTAAATAGGGTAGGGTAATGGTGTAGGGGTAGGGTGGGTAGGTTGAGGGGTAAGGTGGGTGGGGATGGGTAGATTTGAAGGGTAGGGTAGGGTGAGGTGGGTAGGTTTGAGGGGTAGGTGGGAAGAGATAGGGGTAGGGTGGGGTGGGATAAGGAGGGGTGAGGTGGGGTGGGTAGGTTTGATGGGTTAGTGTAGGGGTGGGGTAGAGTGGGATAGGGTAAGTATGGGAGTGGGGTGGGTAGGGTTAAGGGTGGAGATGGGGATGGGGTGGTATAAGTAAGTTAAGGGTAGTTAGGGTAGGGTGAGATTAGGTGGTTGAGGGTAGGGTATGTTTAGGGTGGGGTGGGGTAGGATAGGGTAGGGTAGGGTAGGGTAGGGTAGGGGTAGGGTGGTGAGGTAAGGTATGGGGTAAAGGTAAGGGTGGGGTGGGGGTGGGTGGGGTAGGGTAGGATAGAGGTAGGGGTAGGGGGTTTAGGATAGGGTAGGGTAGGGTAGGGGTAGGGTGGGTGAGGTAAGGTATGGGTGGGGTGGGGTGGGAGAGACATGTATTTTTTTTGGTGTGATAAGTGGTGATAAGTAGCATATCAAAGTGTTATCCTGATAAGACATGATAAGAGAATTTTGACTCTTATGTCTTCTGCATATCAAACGCACTTATCAGTATTTCCTCTTATCGAATAAGAGGTTACCTCTGATAAGAACCTGATAAGTGGCTATCAAACACCCCCTTAGATTTTGTTAAGTTAAAGGACTTTTATGGAAACATTTTATGTGAACGATTTTTATGAAAATAATTTTAAGTTGAGGGACTTTTGTGGAAACGTTTTTGATACAATGACTTATTCGAAAAATACTGAAAGTGTACAAATCTTTACCAAGTTCTCATGTTTATTAATTTTTGTAGGTTTTTAATTAATGGAATCGTCACACAGTGTATATTGATTGTCATGTCGATCTCGTACGTGAAAGCTCTTATAGTAGTTAAAACTTTATTTGCAACTATATTATTTGTATTAATTTCTATGACATTTATGTAGTGTGGGTTGCCAATTGTTGGAGAAACATAGGAGTTCATATATATGCCCTTAGTAAAATATACTCGTCTAATATTAATCTAGTATAGATTAATATTGGATTGTCCCTGTTTTGGGACTGTTTTTGGAATACTTTGCCTCATTTAGGATATGAATACACATTAACATATTGAATATTTAAGAAAAAATTGGTATACATTTTTCATTACTCCTACGAATTTGTGTTTTACACGCATACTTGTGGAGTTAATGGGAAATGCTGCCGAATTTTTTCTTAAATACTCAATATGTTAATATATATTCATATATGAAACAAGGTATACAAAAAGTGGGTTAGGATTGATTACCAACAATCGGATTCATACATATGATATCGTGCATTCATGCATTATATTAAGTATATATATATATTTTTTTTCAAATTTCAGGTGGATCGTAGAATATGGATGTACGAGATAAACCGTGCTTTAGTCGACTTTTTGAGATATTTGTCTAAATTTATAAAACTTGCTAAGGATGATCCGGTCAACAAAGAAAAGCGTAAAATTTGGTTTCCTTGTAAAATATGTAACAATTTTCGTATGTTTTAAGATTCTAATGATATTAATGTTCATTTAATACTCAATGGATTCATGGAAATATATACTTGTTGGTCACCACATGGTGAGTTGTTATCTACATGTACCTCTGTTGTGTCGGAATTTTGGATGGTGGTAATGATGTTTTGATTAACAACGACCATTATGATAATATAGAAGACATATTACATGATTTGGAAGGTGATGTTGCTGAAAAGTTTCATGATAAATTTCAAGATTTATATGACAACTCTGAAAAACCATTGTATACCGGTTGTACAAAATTCACCAAACTTTCTGCGGTTTTAAATTTGTCTAATTTAAAAGCTAACAATGGTTGGAGTGACAAAAGTTTTACAACTTTATTAGAGATTTTGCATGAAATGCTTCAGAAAGATAATGAATTGTTTGTTTCATAATATCAAGCAAAGAAAATGATGTGTCCAATTGGATTGGAAATTGAAAGAATACATGCATGTCCGAATGATTGTATATTGTACAGAATTGAATACGAAAACCTAGATGAATGTGTTTTATGTGGTGCATCTAAGTATAAGCAGAAGCAACATATAAAAGAAAATAATGACGTGATTAAAAATGGTCCACCTGCTAAAGTATTGTGGTACTTGACCAACGTACCAAGATTGAAGCGATTATTTGCGAATGTCAAAGATGCAAGATTGTTATGTTGGCATGTAGAAGAAAGGAAAAATGCTGGGAAAATAAGACACGTGGCTGATTCTCCTCAATGGAGGTTTATTGATACTGATTTTCCAGAATTTGGGGAAGAATTGAGAAATATACGGCTGAGACTTAGTTCAAATGGAATTAATCCGTTCAGAAATATGACTAGTCGTCATAGCACCTGACCGGTTCTCTTGTGCATATACAATCTTCAACCGTGGTTATGCATGAAACGGAAATACATCATGACGTCATTGTTAATTTAAGGTCCAGAACAACCCGGTAACGACATTGACGTGTATCTGGCTCCGTTAATTGACAACATGAAAAATTTATGGAACCCTGGTGTCGAGGTTTATGATGCATACAAGAAAGAGAATTTCCAATTATAAGCCATAATTTTTTGCACCATCAGTGATATTCCATCATATGGCAATTTGTCAGGATATGGCACTGACGAGCCGTTGTTGTGGCCCGTAGAAATAGTCCAAACTACCTACTAGTGCAGGGAAGTAATGGTCAAATCCGCCAGGGAGCGTGTAGGTTTATTAGGGTTAATTTGTTAGTTTCTTTATAAATTACGAAAAGCGATTAAATTGCGAATTGGATTGTCAAGAATGGTGATTAAAACCAAATTGATACTAACGATGGCAGGTAAACTACGATTGAATAACAGATCAAATTAAAGATAACCATTTACGAATTCACTACGGCACAAGTTATTACTTAATTGAACATCATGCAATGGTCACATAGACACAACCAAATACACAGTCATATTAATCACGAACACTTTAATTAATAAATCTCGGCATAGCGCATTCAATATTCATTACTTGTCTTAATCCCTATAAACTCGGCACAAATAATAATATCACTCTGAACTATCTTGCTTTTACCAATTAAATCATTCAATCATAATCATAACCAAAAGTATATCATTTGCATTACATAGAATATTCAATAATCACAAACACACCAATACAATAAACAATGTTCAAATAAATAAAACTTAGTCGTACATCCTCCGCAAACGGTAATGGCAAGCTTAGCCTTCCATTTCGTATACTTGACCATCAATGATTGTAGAAATCATCTTCGGGCTTGTAGACGGTGAAAGATCAACACTCCACTCCTTCGTACTTTGATCCGTGAATCGACTGTAGCAGTGTTTCGCCAGCCTTTTCAATATTTCGGAACCCCAAAAACGAATAGCAGCCACTCCCTATTTATAGAGGATGAGAAATTTAGGGTTTTGGAGGTCAAAACGCGATTGTAGGGTTTTTACGCCGCAGGGGCGTAGCCTTCCGCCCGGGGTACGGCCGATCTACGCTGAGGGTACGCTGGAACTGCGCTCTAGCTCTTAAACTCACTGTTTTGACAGCGTAGGGTGGCGTAGGCCTACGCTCCCACCTGCTCGTTTCGCACTGAATTTTTTCATGGTGCTTTGAAATGACTTCCTGACCCTAAAACACAAATATGATGTAAAACTATGACAGTTATGAAGTGAAAATACCTATATGAGCATTTAAAACTACCGAAAACACACAATATTACAATCTCATCAAACCTCCCCAACTTAACTCTTGATCGTCCCCGAGCAAGCCTTAGAATCAGAACTATCTATGTACCGACTGTATTAGCAGTGTGTTCAATAAATCCAGATTAAGTCAGCCTCGTAATAATGCATTAAGATTTTGAATAATACGCTAAAGAACATTTTCGGTTAAAACACATTTCCTCTAAGTAAGTATAATGCATCTCACTTTTGGAAATTATCATTTTATCTTAAGGTTACAAGCTTAAAACATGTGGGCCTTTTGACCATCTTTTCCCTCTATGCATGTATACGAAAAATAAAAATTATGATTATCATGCTCTGAATATTTTTTTTCTTTTTACTCGAGTTTTTATCATAGCTTTTCTAGTTGGTCCATGTAGCGGGATTTGGGTCAACCGCTCCCAAACCAAATGGCTTTAGGGGATTAGGCATGAATGGTACCCTGAAGAACTTAATTTCCCAAACCAACTAGGCTACCCTCGAATATTTTGAGGCTAAATCATGATTAAGCTCTCCCCCTTATTGCATGAGTTTTCAAAAATCTTTTGACACATTATTTTCATTTAAGCACAAATATATCTTAACTTAATTGAAATCAACATACATTAAAACGTTAATTATTAATACGACTCTAAAAATAATTTTAGCATTTCTTACTAACACTAACTAATTCGGGGTACATTTTTCTATGTATCATCATTTTTCACGGCCTGATCGGCAAACAAGAACCATTGGGAAAAATTTAAAAGACTGCATTGACACTAAGCATTCACATTCAACAGGACTCGGCGAATGAAAAATTAAAACACACTCAATTACTGAAATAAAATAACAAAATATAAAATTCTAACCCAAACAAACAAATCTAGCTATGATAAATGTGAAGAGAAAGGAAAGATGGTACTTGATCACTAGTAAGGAGGAAGAGGAAGACCGAAGATACTATTGAAAAAACTATCAGTCTGAAAATCCTCGTGATTTCGAAACTCCTTTCCAGTATGCCCAGTTCTGCTATTCATGATATGCCGTAGCTCTCCTCCCCAAATTAGACCATTGTGACGTCCTCGTCACATACACACATTTATAATGAGCCGACAATGAACACAATCACATTCTTAATAAAATTCTTTACTTATTTGGGATAGATGAAACTAAAGTAAATATACACTTAAGTCGAGAAACAACTGAAATTGGATTGGAAATCCTCTCCAACTTAGTTGGTGACACTAACATTCAACTAAAACAAAGAAATAATTAAAACAATCCACCTTTTCGTAGGGAAGCATGATTGCACTTAGCATGTGCAACAAGCCGTTAAACCCCTCAGTATCCCGAGTGGACGAGTGTTCCCTCGTGAGGGTTTCCAGAAACACACCCATAAAGTTCTCTGGGTTGCCTCCCAGGAAGCGCTAAGTTTTACGTCTTCAGCCAGACGTACATATAATTTTAACCTGTGTCTAATGGAAACCAGGGTATTTTGGACTTTGATAATAATTGTTCATCAAGGAAGTAGTCCCTAATGTGATCAGTTAAGTCTAATGGAAGAATTGGGAGCCTAGATAGGTGGTCGACAATAATATTCTCAGTCCAACATACTGTATCTTTATATTTTACTAACACTTGCAGTAAAGCTTTTTCTTGTACCTCGGTTAGATCTGATGAAATAATGACTGGAAGAGTGTCATTTTGACTTAAGAATGCATACTTCAAGTGCACAGGTAAGGCTTTTAACTCTAGAATACGTGGTTGTTCTATTGAAGGCCTTGCAGATAGAGAGATATCAGTGGGGAGCTTTTCAGTCCTATGGGTCCACGGTGGTTGTTTAGATTCAAGCGTGGATTTCATGACTGCCTCAAGTTCATTGCATTTATCAGAGTTTATCTTAGCAGTGTCGTGCTCAGCAAAGAATAATTCAGTAGTGTCCTTGGCATTACTTAATGAACTGTGCTGCTGCGCAAGTTCACCCACCACATCAATCATGTAACACTCTAAATCTATTAAAGCGGCGGTAGAATAATTGAACACATTTAACAGTAGCTGACGATTACCAAAGGCAATATCTACAGCCCCATTCTACAATGGATTTGAGCAATAATAGTGGCTAAGAACGGTCTGCCTAAGATTATGACCGGCTGGTTTTCTCCAAAAGAACTCTCTGTATCGAAGACTAAGAAGACTTAGAAGTCGATTGGATAGTAAAAATCTTCTATTTTTACTATCACATCTGATAAGATACCCCTTAAGTATTTTGTTGACCGATCTGCCAGTTGCAGAATAATATCAGTGGTTGGAAGTGGCCCATATCATGTTTGTTAAACAAATTCTTAGGTAAAATGTTTACACTAACTCCAAGGTCCAATAACGCCTTTTTGATTTGCACATTGCCAATTGTCACTGGAATCAATGATGATCCAGGATCTTTCAGCTTTGGTGGCAAGGAATTAGAAATCACTGCACTCACTTGCTCAGTTAAATTGATCTGCTTGGGAAGCGAGACCTTTAACTTCATTTTCTGCGTGCAGAGATCTTTTAGAAATTTGGCATAAGAGGATACTTGTTGAATAGCGTTGACTAATGGGATATTAATATAGACTTGATTGAATAAGTCCCACAAATCCTTGGGTTATGGACCTCTCTTGCCATATGGAGAAGATTTTAGATTTTCTAGAGCAGCGGGGTAAGGAAGAGGAGCTTCCTTGAAAGTAACTTTCTTAAAACCTTCCTTCTTCTTTGAATCCTTCGTCTCTTCAAACACGACTTCAGTGTCAATGTCTTCTTCTACCTCTTGTTCCTTTGGCATCTCGATCTTGTTATCTACTTCTCTACCACTTCTCAGGGTAGTCACTTTAGATACTTCATTAACCCCATACTTCTTTTCTTTGCCATGTGCGTGCGAAGGGTTTAGAACAGTGTTACTCGGAAGCTTCCCCTCCTCTCTTTTTGTGAGTGATTCGGCTATCTGACCCATTTGGCGACTCAGCATCTCGTTAAAAGCCGATTGTTGCTTCATGAATTCTGCGAACTCTGAATATTTTGAAGAACTCATATTCGTCTCCACGTGAAAGTGAGGTTGATCACGTTGGTTCGTATTGTAATATTGCTCATCCTTAGTAGTAGAAGTTGAACCATACTGATATTCTCTTCTTGGTGGTTCATATATTGGTTTAGACTGATGATCGGTAGGCTGATCATTTATCCATCGAAATTTAGGATGATTTCTCCATCCCGGATTATAGGTTTCCGAAAATGGGTTATCCCTCTCCCGATGCGTTCTAAGACCATATACTTTTTTCGCATATTTGGGTTGCACTTGAGGACATGCTTCAGAATGATGAGATGCATCTCCGCATATTATGCAATTAACTGATGCAGCGGGGTTTTGGCTAGAACCCTTTATCAGTTGATCGATCTTCTTTCCGAGTTCTGAGATTTCACTCTCACTTCAAGTTTCTGGGCATTGTCTATACCCATTACTTGAACTCCGATATTATTCTCAAAACTGGCTTGAACTTTGAGACCTTTACTGAGTTGATTCAGTAATTCCCAAGCCTCATCATTTTCTTTAGCTAAGAATGTGCCACCAGTAGCGGCGATGATCATGTTTCGGCTTTCTTGACTCACACCGTCAAAGAAAGTCTTGACGAGCATCCATTTTTGAACCTCGTGGTGTGCACAAGCTCTTAGTAATTCATTCAATAGATCAAATGCCTCGTAAAATTGTTCACCAGGTTTTTGTTTGAAACCAGTGATCTCTTTTCGTTTCTCAATGGTTTTACTTATGGGGTAATACTCAATGAGAAATCCGTGCTTCATTTGATCCCAGGTTGTGATGCTATTGGTGGGTAGCGACACAAACCAAATTTTGGTTTTCTCTTTTAACGAGAAAGGGAATTGTAACATCCGGCACTGAACCAGGTTAGCAACAAAACCCTAATCCACATTTAATAGTCAATTATAGCCTAATCAATAGTCATTAGAAATTAATCAAGTGATTAACAAGGGTTATTAGAAAATTCAACCCAATTTGAATCAAAGTCATCGGTGCGATGAATCGGGAAATCAATTAATCCGATCGACTTACGATATGAGGGATTAATTCAACTAAGTACATAACTAAATTATGATTAGTGACACTAATTATACACTAATACAATTACTTAACATTAATTATGCAAGACTAAAACAATTCATTAAAACAATTCATCCATAAGTATTTATAAAATTTCAAAAAAAAGGAAAATACAAGAATACATTTCTAAATACATTTATACCAAAAAAAAATATAAATACATGTATATACACATGCATGGCCGGCCCCTATAGGCCATATGGTGTATTAGAGTTTGACTTTTATTTAAATAATATTACTTTAAACACCATCATTTTGTTAAAAAGTGCACTCAACTTTTGTCTCCCATGCCTTTCATCATTTGAAAGACCAAAAATTTCTCTATAAATAGGAAGGCATTTCATTCATTTCAAACACACCAAAAGCCTCTCTTTTCTTCTCCTTAAATCCGGCCAACTACACACACAACACAAAGTTCTTCATTCAAGTGTTCTTCAAGTGTTCTTGGTGTTCTTCAAGAGTTTTGGTGCATACCTTGCAAGAATTTCAATTTCTACTCAAAATCATCTTTCAAATACATCAAAGTAAGTAAATACTAACTTATTTCATCATACATTTATGTTTATATAAGTCTTGCATAATATATATAATCACCAACAACAACAAGTTACATAAAAACTCAAGTTTATAAGTTTCTAGTTTTTATTTTAAGTTGTTTCTGTACATATGTCTATGAATATGTAAACACATTATAAAAGTGTTAATATTATGAAAACATGCGATATATATGTGTTTTTATAACTATTATGGCTTTTATACAAGTAGTCTTTGAACAAACAACAAAAATCATAAGTTGTTGTAAGTTTATAAACTACGGATTTTCGGCAGAAAATTTATATCAACTTTGAAAAATCATAACTAATTCATAACTCAACGAAATGAGTTGATTCTTGTCTCAAAAGTTAGATCTATGTCTTAACTATAGATATGCAATTTTTCATAATTTATTTTGAAGTTTAAGACCTCCAGAAATTATTTGGGAAACCGAAAGTTTGACAGCTCAAAAATGGCCAACATAGCGTTTTTAACGAACTTTTTCACCAACCTAAACAACTCGAAAAATGGCCATTCTTGATTCTAAAAATCCTTTGTATATAGTAGTTTAATGTCCTAGAAAACCAAAGTCTAAAACTTTTTGGAGCTTGGTCAAAAACAGCCTCAAAGTAGGCCGAAAAACCTCCGAAAAACCTGGAAAATTATATATATATATAAACTTGACGTTTTAAGCAAATCTTATTTATAAACTTGTAATGTTGGGTGATTTAAGACATAAAAATCCATAAATATACCTATTATCATATATTAGTGATATTAAGTCCTTATTATCATTTAGAACTCGGTTAAACACCTCCGGTTTCATCACCCATCAATCAACGCACATTTGCATTTTTACGCATATTTTGCCATCGCAATTCCGGTGAGTCTTCATAGCCCCTATTTTCACTATCTATTGGGGTGGAAATACATGCACTATTTTTATATGGACATCAAAACTGTTTATTTCTTATATGTATTACATGTTTGGATTCCATCAGCCCTTATATCATGAACCGTTAATTGCATTTATTTGTAAGCGCGAATATATTGTGGATAGATCTATTGGGAGTCATGTCCCCCATTCGTGTTAGCTCGGTTCGGCTAGCAGCGAGTGCATATATATTCAACACACGGTATTACGTATGGGAATACTGCACAGGGCAAACTCATTCTAATTAAGCTTCGGTTGCATGATGGTTTATGTAATACATACACGGAATTTATGATTTTATAAATTCAACTCATCTGATAATGTCCATACAACTGGTCTTTTCGCGTAAACCTATGAGCTCACCAACAATTTTTGTTGACGTATTTTAGCATGTATTTTCAGGTAATTAAGGCAAGTATGCCTTCAGAAGTAACCACTTTCAAGCTTCCGCACTTAAGGAGTCCCATTCTTTTCAAACCGTAGGAGATTTATTTGCATTATTTTGGATAATTTAATTATGTATTTAAATCTCTGTACCTTGCGAACTACTCTTTATTATTTACGGGTTATGTAAAACATTTCTACCTTTTAAAGTTATATCGATGTATTTTTGAAAACGTCCATATAGTGGTCGTTCATTATGATTATGGTTACGCTTCCGCGACGTCACTCTTCGTTGCCAACCGGGGTAACGGGGTGTGACAGATTGGTATCAGAGCCATAGTTATAGTGAACTAGGTTGCATTAGTACCCTAGACTATAACTGCACATAAGATTTACTGATCTTAGAAATATTTTGTAACTTGTAACTAACTAAAAGACTATGAATGGACCCTGATAGCAGAAATCATGTCCCACCCGGAGACTATCATATTGTCAGATTCAGAGGATGAGTACACCCCTACGAGCCCCGCAGCCACTGAGATTTTCACTGAAGGAGAAACATCTGAGGAAGAAGACCCCTCTGAAGACCCAATGGAGGAGTCAGAAGAGGAACCAATGGAAGAAGATAACGCTGAAGAGAATCCACCGCCTCCAACAGTCCCCGCTCGCGTTCCATACCACCCGGCAGAGCCGTCCATTAAGCCATATCGGCCTTACCCCAACGGCCCCAAAATGCTGTACACACCCCGAAAGCGGGTGAACCCACCAAGGAGGGAGTCTATTCCTGTCCCGACTCCCCAGCCCAATCCCCCGACACCACACCGACGGGTAGACGCCCGACGATGGACCTGGATACCAGAAACTCTCCGCGAATGGAGGCAGATGGAGGGAATTCCTCCAAACTTCGAGATAGGAGGACCATCCTCCGCACCTGTCCCGACCCTCACCCAAGAGCCTACCGAGCAGACCATACCCCTTCTCATAGCACGGTCGACTAGGCATGACCACCAGATCCGATCACTTAACCAGGATATCGGAGAGTTGACTGCCCGTCTGGAGCGGGAGGAGATTCAAAACTCCAATTTATACTGGGTTAACCAGCATGCTCTCACCATCCAACAGGATGGCCTGAATGAGCTTCGGCAGCAACTAGCCGAAAGCCAAGCTCGGATCGAGGAGCTAACTCAGCGCCTCAACGCGATGGAAAAGGGAGAGACCCCCGATCACTCCCACACTTAGGGCACCTCTATCTATCTTTGTAATAGTAGGAAAAATATCATGTAATAGAATAGGACAAAATTTTCGGGTACTAACCCGCCCCTAATGTAAGGAAAATTCGAATGATTAATGAATGAAAATTGCAAGTTATTTATGAAACTGTGTTTGATGATTATAGTATTGTGCTTTAAGGGAAATTTACCTCTTTAAGATTTAATTTCTTACACTATGCTTTTTCTTTAAAATTTTAAGATAATGCCGCCGAAACGAGCAATGAACGCTGCTGACATTGAAGAGCTAGTCGCACAAAGAGTGGCTGCCGCTATAGCCACGTATGAGGCAAATAGGAATAGCTCAGCAAATGGAGATGGTGGTGCTAGCCGCACCACGGGAGGAACGGAAATCCACGCAAAAGGTTGTGGAATTAAAGGATTTTTAAGTTGCAAACCCCGGTATTTCAACGGAACTGAAGGAGCCGTTGGCTTGATACGATGGTTTGAGAAGTTAGAATCTGTCTTTCACGTCAGCGGATGTGCTGAGGGAGATAAGGTGAAGTTTGCTACTCACACCCTACAAGATAGCGCCCTCACATGGTGGAATTCCTATGTCCAGTCTGTAAGTATCGATGAAGCCTACCAGCTCACATGGTCCGCATTGAAGCAAATGATGACGGACGAGTACTGTCCGAGGAACGAACTCCAGAAAATGGAATCGGAGTTCTGGAACCTGTCAATGAAGGGAACAGATGTGACGGGGTATACCAACCTATTTCATGAGCTAAGCATTCTGTGCCCTCAAATGGTGACCCCGGAGTACAAAAAGATTGAACGTTACATTTGGGGACTCGCTCCTCAAATTCAAGGTAATGTGACTGCCTCAAACCCATCCACCCTGCAGGATGCCATCAGAATGGCCAATAATCTTATGGACCAAGTAGCCCGGAGAAATGAAGCCAAGGCCCGGGAGAACAAAAGAAAGTGGGAAGACAAGACGGGGAAGAATGCGGGTTCACAATCCAAAGAGCCCGAGACCATTAAGGCTTACGCAGCTGGAGCTAAGCCAAGAAGAGGTTATACCGGTACCAAGCCTTTCTGCACTAAATGCACCTTCCATCACAACCAGGGTCCCTGTCCAACCCACTGTGAGAAATGCAAACGTTTGGGGCATATGGCCAAGGACTGTAAAACTGGAGCCCCGGGAACCAGTGGCAGCAATCAAAAAGGCTGCTTTGTATGTGGAGTTACTGGGCACTTCAAGTGTGAGTGCTCGAAGCTGAGGAATGGTGGAGGAGCTCAGGGGAGAGCCTTTGTGTTGGGAGCAGGTGACGCTCGTCAAGATCCCCACGTGGTATCAGGTACGTTTCTTTTAAACGACATTTATGCTTACGTACTCTTTGATACTGGGGCTGATAGGAGCTTTATATCTGATAAGTTTAGTAATCAATTGAATGCCGCTACTTTTCCCTTAGACAACTCTTATACTATAGAACTGGCTGACGGTAAAATAATAGAGGCAAGTAGTATCATTAAGGAATGCACACTGAAGCTGGCAGATCATCCCTTTAAAATAGACTTGATGCCTATAGAACTCGGAAGTTTCGATGTAGTAGTTGGTATGGATTGGTTGTCACACAATCTTGCCGAGATTTTGTGTGGTAAGAAAGTGGTACAGATACCACTCCACAAGAAGAAGTTCCTAACAGTCCAAGGAGAAAGAAAGAACCGACAGTTGAATGTCATATCCGGCCTAAGAACATTAAAGTGCCTTAGGAAAGGTTGTCATGCAGTACTGGTGCAAATTGTAGAAAAAGAGGCGGAGGAGAAGCGACTTGAGGATATTCCAGTGGTTTGTGACTATCCGAAGGTCTTCCCGGAAGATTTGCCTGGACTTCCGCCAACTAGACAAGTAGAGTTCCAAATCGATTTGGTGCCGGGAGCTGCACCGGTCGCAAGAGCCCCATATAGACTAGCCCCTTCTGAAATGCAAGAGCTATCCAATCAATTACAAGAGTTGATGGATAAAGGATTCATTCGACCAAGTTCCTCACCTTGGGGAGCTCCGGTCTTGTTCGTTAAAAAGAAAGACGGATCCTTCAGAATGTGCATAGACTACCGAGAGCTAAACAAGTTAACGATAAAGAACCGCTACCCTCTCCCCAGAATTGATGACCTGTTTGACCAGCTACAGGGATCTAGCTTCTACTCTAAGATTGATCTGCGATCCGGTTATCATCAAGTAAAGGTTCGGGAAGAAGACATTCCCAAGACAGCATTCAGGACTCGTTATGGACATTACGAATTTCCAGGTAATGCCATTCGGTTTGACTAACGCACCAGCCGTATTCATGGACCTCATGAATCGAGTGTGTAAACCGTACCTGGACAAATTTGTAATAGTGTTCATAGACGATATTCTCATCTATTCCAGAAATAAGGAGGAGCATGAACACCACCTCAAGCTGATATTGGAGTTGTTAGAGAAGGAACAGTTATACGCCAAATTTTCGAAATGTGAATTTTGGTTGCGAGAAGTTAAATTCCTTGGACATGTGATCAACAGCCAGGGAATCCAAGTTGATCCATCAAAAATCGAGGCCATAAAGAACTGGGCGACTCCAAGAACCCCCACGGAAATCCGCCAATTTCTAGGACTTGCCGGTTATTATAGGCGATTTATCGAAAACTTCTCAAAGATAGCAGGTTCCTTAACAGAATTGACTCGGAAGGATGTGAAGTATATCTGGGGTGAAGAGCAAGAAAAGGCGTTTCAGCAGTTAAAGCAAAGGTTGTGTAGTGCACCAATTCTGTCCTTACCTGAAGGGACTGAAAATTTCGTGGTCTACTGTGATGCCTCACACAATGGATTAGGTTGTGTGCTCATGCAAAGGGATAGAGTCATTGCTTACGCATCACGGCAGCTCAAAATTCACGAGGTGAATTATACGACTCATGACTTGGAGCTTGGAGCAGTGGTGTTTGCTCTCAAAATATGGAGGCACTACCTGTATGGAACTAAGTGCACGGTGTTCACAGACCATAAAAGCCTTCAGCATATTCTAAATCAGAAAGAGCTAAATATGAGACAGCGTCATTGGGTTGAACTACTTAGCGATTATGACTGCGAAATTCGTTATCATCCGGGAAAGGCAAATGTCGTGGCTGATGCCCTAAGCCGAAAGGAACGGGTTAAGCCATTAAGAGTTCGAGCTTTGGTCATGACTATACAGTCGAACCTAAACTCTCAAGTCTGCAAGGCACAAGAAGAAGCAGTTAAGGAGGGTAATTTACTGGATGAAGCCTTGAGAGGGATGGATAAGCAGTTTGAAATCAAGCCAGATGGATGTCGATACTTCATGGGCAAAATTTGGTTACCAAGATTCGGAGGAGTAAGAAAGCTGGTCATGGATGAAGGGCATAGGACAAGATATGCTATTCATCCAGGGGCAGATAAAATGTATCACGACTTGAAAGGAATGTACTGGTGGCCAAATATGAAGGCTGACATTGCTACCTACGTCAGCAAATGCTTAACATGTTTGAAGGTTAAGGCTGAGCACCAGAAACCATCAGGATTATTGGTTCAACCAGAAATACCCCAGTGGAAGTGGGAAAACATCACCATGGATTTCATCACCAAGTTGCTAAAAACTTCTGGAGGTTATGACACCATTTGGGTGATTGTGGATCGACTTACCAAAACCGCACATTTCCTGCCCATCAAGGAGACTGATAAGATGGATAACTTAACACGAATCTATCTTAAAGAAGTCGTCTCAAGGCATGGAGTGCCAGTATCAATTATGTCAGACAGGGACAGCCGGTTCACATCAAGATTTTGGCAATCATTGCAAGAAGCACTAGGTACACGCCTAGATATGAGCACAGCCTATCACCCGCAAACGGATGGCCAGAGTGAAAGGACGATTCAGACGTTGAAAGACATGTTAAGGGCATGTGTCATCGATTTTGGCAAAAGTTGGGACAGACACCTGCCATTAGTCGAGTTTTCCTATAACAACAGCTATCACTCAAGCATTAAGACCGCCCCATTCGAGGCACTCTACGGGCGAAAGTGTCGATCACCTCTTTGTTGGGCTGAAGTAGGAGATAGTCAGATCACTGGACCTGAGATCATCCAAGAGACTACAGAAAAGATAGCCCAGATTCGTAACCGATTAAAGATCGCGCGGGATCGACAGAAGAGTTATGCAGACATTCGACGGAAGGATTTGGAATTCCAAGAGGGAGATCAAGTAATGTTGAAAGTCTCGCCTTGGAAAGGCGTAATCCGTTTTGGAAAACGAGGAAAACTCAATCCTCGTTATATCGGACCATTCAAGATCACCAAAAGAATTGGCCCGGTAGCTTACCGACTCGATCTACCCCCAGAACTTAGTAACGTTCATAACACCTTCCACGTGTCCAATCTTAAGAAGTGCCTGGCTGATGAATCACTCGTTATACCCATGGACGAGTTGGAAATAGATGATAAGCTGAACTTCATTGAACAACCCGTAAAAATAATGGACAGAGAAGTCAAGAAACTAAAGCACAGCCGGATCCCGATAATAAAAGTCAGATGGAACTCTAAGCGAGGTCCTGAGTTTACGTGGGAATGCGAGGATCAGTTCCGGGAAAAATACCCTCACCTGTTCTCAAGTACTCAAGAAGTGGAGAACACGATCTAATTTCGGGACGAAATTCCCTTAACAGGGGGAGACTGTAACATCCGGCACTAAACCAGGTTAGCAATGATGCCCTAATCTGTATTTAATAGCCAATTATAGCCTAATCAGTGGTCATTAGAAATTAATCAAGTAATTAACAAGGTTTATTAGAAAATTCAACTCAATTTGAATCAAATTCATCGGTGCGATGAATCGGGAAATCAATTAATCCGATCGATTTACGATATGAGGGATTAATTCATCTAAGTACATAACTAAATTATGATTAGTGACACTAATCATACACTAATACAATTACTTAACATTAATTATGCAAGACTAAAACAATTCATTAAAACAATTCATCCATAAGTATTTATAAAATTTCAAAAAAAAAGGAAAATACAAGAATACATTTCTAAATACATTTATACAAAAAAAAAATATAAATACATATATATATAAGTATATGGCCGGCCTTAAGGCCTAGGGCATGTGCCAAATTAGAGTTTGACTTTTATATAAATAATATTACTTTAAACACCATCATTTTGTTAAATAGTGCACTCAACTTTTGTCTCCCATGCCTTTCATCATTTGAAAGACCAAAAATTTCTCTATAAATAGGGAAGTCTTTCATTCATTTTAAACACACAAAAACCTCTCTTTTCTCTCCTTAGAAACTGGCCCTCATACTCACACACCACAAAAATTCTTCATTCAAGTGTTCTTCAAAGTGTTCTTGGTGTTCTTCAAGAGTTTTGGTGCATACCTTGCAAGAATTTCAATTTCTACTCAAAATCATCTTCCAAATTCATCAAAGTAAGTAAATACTAACTTATTTCATCATACATTTATGTTTATATAAGTCTTGCATAATATATATAATCACCAACAACAACAAGTTACATAAAAACTCAAGTTTATAAGTTTCTAGTTTTATTTTAAGTTGTTTCTTTACATATGTTTATGAATATGTAAACACATTATAAAAGTGTTAATATTATGAAAACATGTGATATATATGTGTTTTTATAACTATTATGGCTTTTATACAAGTAGTCTTTGAATAAACAACAAAAATCATAAGTTGTTGTAAGTTTATAAACTACGGATTTTTGGCAGAAAATTTATATCGACTTTGAATATCATAACTAATTCATAACTCAACGAAATGAGTTGATTCTTGTCTCAAAAGTTAGATCTATGTTTTAAATATAGATCTGTAATTTTTCATAATTTATTTTGAAGTTTAAGACCTCCAGAAATTATTTGGGAAACCGAAAGTTTGACAGCTCAAAAATGGCCAACATAGCGTTTTTAATGAGCTTTTTCACCAACCTAAACAACTCGAAAAATGGCCGTTCTTGATTCTAAAAATCCTTTGTATATAGTAGTTTAATGTCCTAGAAAACCAAAGTCTAAAACATTTTGGAGCTTGGTCAAAAACAGCCTCAAAGTAGGCCGAAAAACCTCCGAAAAAGCTGGAAAATTATATATATATAAACTTGACGTTTTAAGCAAATCTTATTTATAAACTTGTAATGTTGGGTGATTTAAGACATAAAAATATATAAATATACCTATTATCATATATTAGTGATATTAAGTCCTTTTTATCATTTAGGACTCGGTTAAACACCTCCGGTTTCATCACCCATCAAACTACGCAAACTTGCATTTTTGCGCATATTTTGCCATCACAAGTTCGGTGAGTCTTCATAGCCCCTATTTTCACTATCTACTGGGGTGGAAATACATGCACTGTTTTCATATGGACATCAAAACTGTATATTTCTTATATGTATTACATGTGGTTCCATCAGCCCTTATATCATGAACCGTTAATTGCATTTATTTGTAAGCGCGAATATATTGTGGATAGATCTGTCGGGAGTCATGTCCCCCATTCGGGTTAGCTCGGTTCGGCTAACAGCGAGTGCATATATATTCAACACACGGTATTACGTATGGGAATACTGCACAGGGCAAACTCATTCTAATTAAGCTTCGGTTGCATGATGGTTTATGTAATACATACGCGGAATTTATGATTTTATAAATTCAACTCATCTTATAATGTCCATACAATTGGTCTTTTCGTGTAAACCTATGAGCTCACCAATAATTTTTGTTGACGTATTTTAGCATGTATTTTCAGGTAATAAAGGCACGTATGCCTCAGACGTATTTTACTTTCAAGCTTCCGCATCCATGGAGTCGCATGCATATTCTAATTAACGGAGATTTAGCTGCATTATTTTTGATACTTTAATTATGTAATTAAATCTCTGTATTTTGCGAACTCCTTTACTCATATTAGTCTATGTAAAACATTGCTATATTTTCAAGTTTCAATGATGTATTTTAAAAACGTCCATATAGTGGTCGTTCATTATGATTATGGTTACGCTTCCGCACTCGTCACGCCTCGCTGCCAACCGGGGTAGCAGGGTGTGACACCCCTGGTGGTAATACGTATTGGACACCGAAAAGGGAATGTCTAGATGTGCCTATACACGGAAGTATTTTCGATAGTCTTAAAAAGGCTATAGTTGCATACGAGGAGTATGCAAAATCTGTGGGATTCACAACACGTCGATCCACAGAAAAACGAGCAAGAGATGGCACTACAACACTAAAAAAGGTTGTATGTAGCCGTTCAGGTAAGGCATGTGATGGAACATACGCTACTGATGAAGGAGTATCGAAATCAAATAAGCGTAGTAGGCCATCAAGTAGGATAGGATGTTGTGCTCAAATCACATTTGGATATTTGAGTAGGGGTAGGTATTTGAGTAGGAGTAGGGATAATTTTTAGCTGTAATTGATTGATATTTTGTTGAGCAGATACAATATGGTTTTTGTTCCATTTATTGGCAAAAACAATCACAAGAGGTGTGTGACATTTGGTGTCGGCCTTCTAGCTAACGAGGAAACTGTTACGTACGTCTGGCTACTAAAGACATTTCTAAAGACTTTTGGGCGAGAGCCTATTGTTGTGGTTACGGATCAAGACCCGTCCATGAAGGGTGCAATAGAACAAGTGTTCAAAACAGCTAGACATCATTTTTGCATGTGGCATATAACACAAAAAATACCAATCAAGGTTGGATGCATTTGGTAACCAAGTTTAGTTTCACATTCATTGTTGTTAGTAAATGTGTACTATAATTGTTATTGATTTTGTTTACTGTTTAACAGTTGGGACATTCGCTGAGCAACGATAGTCAACCCAGAGATCGATTCAACAGTATTTGTTGAATTTCTTTATCTAGTGAATCAGAATTTGAAAAACAATGGAGGAGCATGATAAAAGATTATGGACTTGATCAAGATAAGTGGATGAATGACATGTTCAACATCAGAAATCAATGGATTCCGTCGTTCTGCAATGATGTTATTTTTGTTGTACTGATGCGGACAACGTCAATGTCGGAGAGTGAAAACAACTTCTTTGGGCATTTTGTAACGGGTGGTTCAACGCTTGTGGAGTTCATGAGTAGGTATGATTCTTCCATGTTCAAACAACGTGATAATCAGCGTACACTAGAACTTAGTTGTCGAGAAAGGAGGCCAAAGCTGAAGACGCCGTTGATGGTTGAAAAAACAGCACTCGTTGTGTATACAAATGAAATATTTACATCCGTCCAAGGTGAGATCGTTGCGTCTGCGTTTACTTGTACTTCCACAAGCATTGTGAAAGATGGCGATACAAATGTTTGCATTGTTCAAGACTCTGAACACGATGGTACCCACAAGGTGTAGTAATTACAATAGATTTTGAAAAAATACACTATAAAGTAAGTTTAAAACTCATATGTGAAAATAATCTATCTTGCAGGTGTTGTATAATCCACTGGACAGTGAAATAATGTGTACATGCAAGTTGTTTTAGCGAATTGGCATACTTTGTAGATACATCTATTATGTGTTTAAGGCATTTGGGAATTCTGATGTTCCTGAAAAGTACATACTCACACGTTGGACAAGGAATGCCTTTCATTTTCCTTTGTCAAAAATTGACCAAACATGTCAAAGGCAAAATGCAGCTGAGAAAATCATGATGCGAATGTCTTTGTCGATAAGATCTTTGGTTTATCGTATTGGAAACGATCCAGATAAGTTACAAATGTTAAGCGATGCATGGGATGATACAGTTAAAAAATTAGAGCTTAACCCTGGAAATCAGCCTTCAAATAAAACGTCTGTGCTAGAAAGCGTTATTGGAACTGCTCAACCATCTGAAATTAATGTACTAGTTCCAACAGGCATACGAAACAAGGGGTGTGGAAAACACAAGAGACTGGTCGGAGAGCGTGAAAAGGCGGTCAACAATGCATCAAAACAAAAGAGAGTGTGTAAGATGTGCAATGAGACATCGTACCATGAGTCAAGGAATTGTCCGATGAAGAAGTGACTATTTAATTTTGTTTGTTTTTTTCCTTTCTAGTTTTTATTATGCATTTTTTCGATACAATATGAGCTAATGCTTTGAGATTTTCATAAAGATGTTTGATTTTAACGGCAAGTTTATGTGTAATTGAACGATTAGGTTTTATATTAGTATATTTTAATGTTTTATTTTGAATTGCCCAACTTGTATAACCAAATATTTTTTAAAATGTTTAGTTTTTAAAAATGTAGATTTGTTTCTGCTTCACGAGTATGTTTAGTTTGTGCATTGAATATGTACTTATTTAGAAAACATGAGATATAATACAAATCTGAAAATTTATGTAGACTTGATAAATGTACATTGCTCACGTACATTGAAAATATATAAATAAATATACGGTTATGAACATGTGCAGCGTACAAGTAAAGTAGGATTAACTTATAATAAAGGATTATAGAATTTTTTGAACATGTGCATTAAAACATAAAAAGACAAAACTCACAGAGAAACCAAAGTGAAAACACATATTTCTTTGATACATGAAAAAACATCAATTACGTAGCATGTGCAAGATATATTCTAATTAGGACTACTTTTCAAAAAGAGACTAGAGAATATGTTGAACATGTGCGTTAAACTATGAAAAGACAGATCTATAATGCGAAACAATTTTTTAAAAAAAAACTACTTTATTTTAAATATAAAAATAATTAGTTACGGAACATGTGCAAAAAATAGAGAAACATGACTAGTTTACTAAAAACGGATATATAATATATTAAACTTGTGCATTAAAATGATATGCTATCAATATGTTCAAATGTCGCCATTCAACCAATGACAAAACTGCAATAACTAATTCTAAACAAAAACACCAAAAAATAAAACATATTTGTTTGGTCAAAAAATGAAACATATCCGTTTGATGTTAAGTAATAAATCATGAATCTATATTTTGACCATCAACTTCTTTTTCACATCCATACGCTCATGTTTCGTTAGCTCGGCAACTCTTTTTAAACGTTCTTTCTCCGACTTCTTTAACATATCATGGTAATCAGCTTCCTCCAAGACATCATCTCTTCTTTTGTTCATGGTGTGCAACAGAATCTTAGCAAGATAACTTACTCGTAATTCATTCAATGTCCTGGCCAGACGTGGACCCTCTATTGATAGTCCCGAATTCCATTCTCTAACTGTTGAACCTTTGAACGTCTCAAGATGGCGCATCATAAAAACCAAACCTTCTCTCTCGTATGAATTTGTCATCCATATAGGCCGTAACAGATATGCATTCGTAACTTT
This sequence comes from Centrapalus pauciflorus, assembly GCA_020465985.1. Classification (NCBI taxonomy): domain Eukaryota; kingdom Viridiplantae; phylum Streptophyta; class Magnoliopsida; order Asterales; family Asteraceae; genus Centrapalus; species Centrapalus pauciflorus. The sequence continues at coordinate 149,123 of JAANYP010002033.1, read as the reverse complement.
GACTGATTTAGCTTTAGGATGTTCCCATTCCTCGAGATACCGAGCAAAAAGTGTCTGCTGATAATGATTATGTCATTTGATTAGTAAGATGTAATATAGATTAACATATGATATGATATTTATAATTTTGAATTTTTATTCAAGTATAAGGATATAATGTATATTACCAATAAATTCGGTATTCCACGGTAGTGTATATCTAATGGTAGTTCGGACCTTATGTGATCTAGAATTTGATATGCGTTTTCTTTGAGGTTAAAGCAACAAACGAATTGAAGGCTGTCGGTAATAACGGGGGAAAAACACCTGGCAATGAATTAAAACTAGTATCAGACATTAATATTTTATAGGTAATTAAAAATAAAAATTATTTGTCTATATTCGAACATAATTTGTACCATATCAACTGCTTTCATGTCCCAGAAGTTAAAGTAAGATTTCAGACAATCCTGAATGTTCTGCACGAATTCTGCATATGCTTGTTGAATGGTGATTTTGCCTTTAATCAAGTCTTCAGGCTGTTTTGACATTACATTAAGACATAATCTGTAACATCCTCGGATTTAATTTATTGTAATTGGGATAATTAGATTGAACTTTTGTATTAAGTTAAATTATTAAAAATGTTTATGTATCTGGATATTTGGAAGTTGGTTGTTATTTTAAGAAATTAAGAAATTTAAGAATTTAAATTTTAGTTATTAAGTATAATTGTTAAAAAAGTTAATGACGATGAAAATTATGATGGAAATCAGTATTTCATGGAACCGGATAAGTAGAGGGGTGAAATGTGCCAAAAGCCGAAAGTTTGGAATAAAAGGGTGGGAAGGCTACATTTTATTTCATTTTCACCAAGCTATTTCTCTCACTAAAACCTCAACTCTCTCTCTCGGCTCTCTCTAAAAATTTGAAGATCATTAGAGCTTGTATTTTGAAGCTGAAAATCTGGAACAAGATTGCTAGGAAGGATATATCAACACTGCAATCATCGATTTAAGGTAAAAATCCTTTAAATTTCAGATTATTGAGCATTTTGGTTCGGTTTTTATATGAACCGAAAATTAGATTTTGGAGATTCAAATATGGATGCATGTGTTATATAGTTAAAGATTTGTTTAAATCTAGTGTTTATGAAGCTACATATTAAATTTCAGCTTCTGATTCAACCTGAAAGTATGATTTTTAGAATTAAGTGTGTGTTTTTAGTGTGTGTTTGATGGATGAACAAAATGGTCAAAAATGATGTAATATGGTACATTAAGCTGTTAATATTAGTGTTAAAAGTGTTGAAAATAGATGTATTTTAGTTGGTATAAGTTATTTCATGTATTGAATTAGTACAAAAAAATGATGGGATTAAATCTGAAAATTTGACCAAAAAAAAAACTGCACAAGTTCGTATGGGGTCCGAATTCGGATCCGAGATGAACTCGGATCTGGTCCGAATTCGGATGAGGCCCAGATTTTAGGATATTTAATATATCAAAATATTTCTAAGTGTTGGAATTTGGATGGGGTCCGAATTCGGATATGGTCCGAATTTGCCAAGGGATTCGAACATAGTTGGGTCCGAATTAGAATGTGGTCCGAAGTTGACTTAAGATTCGAACTTGGTATGGTTCAAATTTAATGGGACCGAATTAGGATTCATGTGGGATCCGAACTGGGGGTCCGAATTCGGGTGGGGTCCGAATTCGGACATGGATCCGAAATGTAGATCAATTATTGCAAAACTTATAAAATTAAGTTTTATGAAATTAAACAAGACTCTGACACAATGTGTTGTTACAACTGATTTAACAGGTCCCTTGTGGTGTTGTTTAACCCACAGTGGGGTACTTTGTGGATCCGGTTGAAATCCCGAGGAGAGATAATATTGCTTATAGAATAATAACGCACCCACTGTGAGTACCTTTGATTTTAACATTTGCTGCATCTGCTTTATGTTTGCATTGCCTGCTGAGGCCTGTTGTTTCATTTTCGTTTGGCACTCTACTAACTTGTGTATATGTATTGATGCACATTCATACTTGTTGCATGTCCGTTCATTTGTTGTGCATCCTTTTGATGGACCTGCGTGGTCGCATCTGAACTCTGATGTTACTGTGCTATATGACCAAGAGTTTGACACCTCTGTGGTCAGGATAGACAGTAAGTCATCTCCGATGTAATGTCTGCCTCAGATGGTTGGTCATCTTATGCCGAGTGTCAACTCGAAGGAGCTGCGGCTCGGGTTTGCGTACCTTGGGTACGTGTGGAGTATACGGTATTTGTTACCGCGGTTACTCTGTGTGGCATCATAAAGATTTGTGGAATGTGTAAAATCTGATGGTATTCACTAAGCATTAGCTTACCCCTTCAGTTGTTATATTTTTACAGGGAAAGGGAAATCCGCTGCGGGACCATCTAGCTAGGACGCGTGTTGAAGTATTTGAAGACTTCTATTGTCTATCTTGGTATTTGGTTTATGGAACTATTGTTATAATAAAATTTGGGATGATGTAATACTTTTGAGATTGTAGATTTAGACTTGTAACCTATGTAGCACCGTAGGGTGTTTGACGAACCTATATTATTTCAATTTATGTACTTTACGCTTCCGCACTTTAATTAAGTAATCAGATCATTATGTTTTTGTATGTTGATGATTAATCCTGGGTAAATGGTAATTGATGGTTAATGTGGCAATGGTGTCACATCGAGATGGTATCAGAGCAGTAGTTTGAGATTCAAGTGTCCGTGAGGTCTTGGTCTCAAACATTAGGTGATGATATGTAGTGATATTAGGTAATGATCTGAACTAAGATAGGTTACGATCTAGTAATCGTAAGAATATTGACTAACGTAAGGGACAAATGGGTGGTGTCTTTAAATAAAAGACATATTACTAAATAAGTTATATGTTTCATATTTCAGAACATGTCTGGAGGAGGAATGACACCAGAAGAGACGAGAGAAATGATGCTAGCCATGATGGCTGAGCAAAATCGGATGATACAAGACCAGTTTCGGGCTCGAGATGAGGCCGAAGCTAAGCGAAGAGAAGATAAGAGAAAGAATAAGGAAAGAGAGGGAAACGATGACGAGCAAGGTGACAACACTGGGTCATCTAATCAGCCCAGGGGTTGTCGTTTCAAGGACTTTAAGGGAAATGGAGCGGTCGAGTTCAATGGACTGGGTGATGCTGTTGCCGCTCTGGAATGGATAACAGCCACAGAACGGACATTCCGAATCAGCGATTGTGCTGAGAAGGATATGGTCCGGTTCGCTACTGCAATGTTCACCAAAGATGCAGTTATGTGGTGGAATTCGATGGTGAATGCCTTATCAATGGAGAAGGTTTCTGTAATGACATGGGCTGAGTTTACTGAAGTCTTTACTCAGCAATACTGCCCGACCGATGAGCGCCGAAGACTTGAAGCTAAGTTCATGACGCTGATTCAGGGGACTAAGTCTGTGTCCCAGTATGCTGTAGAGTTCACGAGGCTAAGTTTGTTCGCGCCTCATCAAGTGGACACCGAGGAAAGGAAAGTGACCAGGTTTGAGGCTGGTCTTGATTTGGAAATCCGAAGAGTGATGAGCAATGTACGCTACCCCACATTTGCTGGTCTACTGGAAGCCGCCAGAAATGTGGAACAGATTCTAAGTATGTCTGGATACGTGATGGGGTCTGCTGCTGCTTCAGTTAACCCAACTCAACCTTCACCACCGAAACGTCAACGTGAAGGAGGCTACTCTGGTTCTTCACGATCATCGCAGTATTCGTCATAACAATCTCACCGTCGGCAGTCTACTTCATCTGGTCGTGCTCGTGCGTACTCCATCAACACCGAGCCGCAGTATTGTAATAAGTGCCATCTGGAACATTTTGGCAAGTGCACTAATGGACGTGCTTGCTTTTGCTGCGGAGAGTTGGGCCACTTTCAGAATGAATGCCCACGGAAATCTGATGCTTGCCATAAGTGTGGGGTATGGGGGCACTATAGTCGGAATTGTCGAAAGAATGCTCCAGCAGCTGCTGCTCCATCTTCAACACGATCATCTAGAGGATCTAGTGGTGGTTCAGTCAACCGCCGGAACCAGCCACGAAGGGCACCGGCTCGTGCTTTCCAGATAACTGCGGAAGAGGCTAGGGAAAACCCGAAGGTGGTCACGGGTATGTTTATTGTAAACTCTTTACCTGCAAGAGTGTTATTTGACTCGGGTGCCAATAGATCGTTTGTATCTACTGTGTTTGCACAACAACTTGCCATGCCATTGTCTAAGCTATCTGCTGTATTAGATATTGAAACTGCTAGTAATACTTTAGTCAAAGTAGATCATGTATACCGTAACTGCACCTTAGTGATTGAAGATGTAGTCTTCAATTTGGACTTGATTCCGATCGAGTTTAGTGAATTTGACGTAATTATCTGGATGGATTGGTTGATAGAGAATGAAGCCCACATAGTATGTAAGAAGCGGATGATAAAGATAACTACTCCGGAGGGGCGTGAGATCTGTATTTACGGGGATAGGAGAAGTGGGGATCTGTGCTTATTGACTATTGCAAAAGCCCGAAAGCTTGTTGCAATGGGATGTGACGCCTCTTTAGCATATGCTATTGATGCTAAGGCTGAAAAGAAGACGTTGGCCGATGTACCTCTTGTTTCACAATTCCCGGATGTGTTTCCGGAAGACTTGTCTGGCGTGCCGCCTGAGAGACAAGTGGAATTTCGAATTGACTTGATCCCTGGAGCTGCATCGGTAGCTCGTTCTCCGTATCGCCTTGCTCCTACTGAAATGAAAGAGATGATGACACAACTCCAGGAGTTGTTGGATAAGGGTTTCATTCGACCAAGTTCATCACCGTGGGGAGCTCCGGTGTTATTTGTTAAGAAGAAAGATGGCTCGATGAGGATGTGCATCGATTACCGGGAGCTAAATAAATTGACAATTAAGAACAAGTATCCGCTGCCGAGGATAGATGATTTGTTTGATCAGCTACATGGGGAGAGTGTGTTCTCTAAGATTGACTTGAGGTCAGGGTACCATCAACTGAAGGTGCGAGAAGATGATGTGCCTAAAACAACATTCAAAACTCGGTATGGGCATTACGAGTTTCTGGTAATGCCTTTTGGGCTAACCAACGCCCCGGCAGTGTTTATGGATCTAATGAATAGAGTATGTAGACCGATGTTGGATAAATCGGTAATTGTGTTTATTGATGACATATTGGTGTATTCTAAGACTGAAGCTGAGCATGCTGAACATTTAAGGGAACTATTAGAATTGCTGAGAAAAGAAAGGTTGTATGCCAAATTCTCAAAGTGCGAGTTTTGGCTGCAACAGATTCAGTTTTTGGGACTTGTGATTTCGGGGGCTGGGATTTCAGTGGATCCAGCCAAAGTTGAAGCAATAAAGAATTGGGAGCCGCCTCGTTCAGCTACAGAAGTCAGAAGTTTTCTGGGGCTGGCAGGGTATTATCGGAGATTTATTAAGGATTTCTCAAAGATTGCAGTTCCCTTGACTGCATTAACAAAGAAAAATATATCTTTTTTTTGGGAAACCGTGCAACAAGAGGCATTTGAGGTTTTGAAGAAGGCATTAAGTGAGGCGCCGATACTTGCCTTACCTGAGGGCAATGACGATTTTGTGGTATATACGGATGCCTCGATATTGGGGTTAGGTGCTGTACTGATGCAGCGTGGAAAGGTTATAGCTTATGCCTCGAGACAGTTAAAGCAACACGAGAAGAATTATCAACTCATGACTTGGAGTTGACTGCGGTTACGTTTGCATTGAAATTGTGGAGACACTATCTCTATGGAACTAAGTGTCAGTTATACACGGATCATAAGAGCCTGAAGTACATATTCAGCCAGAAAGAACTTAATATGAGACAGCGTAGGTCGATGTAATTAATAAAGGATTATGACTGTGAGATCCTTTACTATCCTGGAAAGGCTAACGTGGTAGCCGATGCTTTGAGTCGCAAAGCATATGCTAAGGATTGCTGTTACATGATGACGTCTACAATGCTGACCTCCATGATTATTGATGATGTCAAGGCCGCTCACGAGGAAGCCTTGAAAGACAAAAATGTTGGTGCTGAGGATATAAGAGTACAAATTAAGAATATGGAAACGAGTGAATCGGGTTTGAAAGGAATTTACGGAAGAATCTGGGTGCCAAAGTTTGGGGGTATGAGAAATGTAATCATAGAAGAAGCTCATCAGTCAAAGTTTTCTATACATCCCGGGAGCACAAAGATGTATAATGAATTAAAAGCAGACTTTTGGTGGCCCGGACTAAAGAAGGATATTGGTCAATACGTGGAGCGATGCAGGACTTGTCGGTTAGTGAATGCCGAACATCAGCAACCATACGGTAGTTTGCAACCGCTTCCCATTCCTGAATGGAAGTGGGAACACATAACGATGGACTTTGTTACTAAGTTGCCGAAGACTAGGCGTCAACACGATGCAGTTTGGGTGATAGTCGATAGGTTAACTAAGTCCGCACACTTTATTCCGATAAGAGAGAATTATTCTTTGGAAAAGTTGGCACAGATTTATGTGGCTGAGATAGTTTCTAGACATGGGGTGCCAAAGTCTATTGTATCGGACCGGGACAGCCGATTTACTTCCAACTTTTGGTCGGCTTTACAAGAAGGGTTGGGAACGAGAATAGCAATGAGTACAGCTTACCGACCGCAAACTAATGGTCAGAGTGAGCGGACCATCCTAACGCTTGAAGATATGATGCGGTCGTGCATATTGGATCTCGGTGGTAATTGGGACGACCATTTACCATTGATAGAATTCTCGTATAATAACAGTTACCATGCGACGATAAAGAAGGCACCGTTTGAGGCATTGTGTGGGAGAAGGTGTAGGACTCCTACGTGTTGGAGGGAAACCGGAGAGACGCCGATTGCTGGGCCGACATTATTATAGGAAACGAATGAGAAGATTCAGCTGGTGAGACAGAATATGAAAGCGGCTCAGGATCGCCAGAAGAGTTATTATGACAGGAGGCACAAACCAATCAGTTTTGATGTAAATGATTGGGTTTATTTGAAGGTGTCACCTATGAGTGGTGTTACACGATTTGTGAAAAGAGAAAGTTGGCTCCGAGATTCGTCGGACCATTCAGAATTACCGAGAAAATAGGAAATCAGTCTTATCGCTTAGAGTTGCCTGAAGAAATGTCGGGCATACACCCGGTGTTCCATGTTGGGAATCTCAGGAAATCGTTCACAACCGAAAACGAGGATTGGGCAGATCACACTGAATTGTAGATTGATGAAAGGCTCCGGTATGTTGAAGAGCCGGAGTGTGTGTTAGATACAAAAGTGAAGAAATTAAGAAGCAAAGAGATAGAGATGGTGCTTGTACGTTGGAAGCATCACAAAGGAGCAAATCATACTTAGGAAGCAAAGTCTGAGATGTTGAAGAAATATCCTCAACTGTTTGAATCCGAGTAACTTCGAGGACGAAGTTGAGCGTGGTGGAGCCCATGCTGTAACATCCTCGGATTTAATTTATTGTAATTGGGATAATTAGATTGAACTTTTGTATTAAGTTAAATTATTAAAAGTGTTTATGTATCTGGATATTTGGAAGTTGGTTGTTATTTTAAGAAATTAAGAAATTTAAGAATTTAAATTTTAGTTATTAAGTATAATTGTTAAAAAAGTTAATGACGATGAAAATTATAATGGAAATCAGTATTTGATGGAACCGGATAAGTAGAGGGGTGAAATGTGCCAAAAGCCGAAAGTTTGGAATAAAAGGGTGGGAAGGCTACATTTTATTTCATTTTCACCAAGCTATTTCTCTCACTAAAACCTCAACTCACTCTCTCTCGGCTCTCTCTCTAAAAATTTGAAGATCATTAAAGCTTGGATTTTGAAGCTGAAAATCTGGAACAAGATTGCTAGGAAGGATATATCAACACTGCAATCATCGATTTAAGGTAAAAATCCTTTAAATTTCAGATTATTGAGCATTTTGGTTCGGTTTTAATATGAACCGAAAATTAGATTTTGGAGATTCAAATATGGATGCATGTGTTATATAGTTAAAGATTTGTTTAAATCTAGTGTTTATGAAGCTACATATTAAATTTCAGCTTCTGATTCAACCGGAAAGTATGATTTTTAGAATTAAGTGTGTGTTTTTAGTGTGTGTTCGATGAATGAACAAAATAGTCAAAAATGATGTAATTTGGTACATAAAGGTGTTAATATTAGTGTTAAAAGTGTTGAAAATAGATGTATTTTAGTTGGTATAAGTTATTTCATGTATTGAATTAGTACAAAAAAATGATGGGATTAAATCTGAAAATGTGACAAAAAAAAAACTGCACAAGTTCGTTCGGGGTCCGAATTCGGATCCGAGATGAACTCGGATCTGGTCCGAATTCGGATGAGGCCCAGATTTCAGGATATTTAATATATCAAAATAATTCTAAGTGTTGGAATTTGGATGGGGTCTAAATTCGGTTGGGGACCGAATTCGGATACGGTCCGAATTTGCCAAGGGATTCGAACATAGTTGGGTCCGAATTAGAATGTGGTCCGAAGTTGACTTAAGATTCGAACTTGGTATGGTTCAAATTTAATGGGACCGAATTAGGATTCATGTGGGATCCGAACTGGGGGTCCGAATTCGGGTGGGTTCCGAATTCGGACATGGATCCGAAATGTAGATCAATTATTGCAAAACTTATAAAATTAAGTTTTATGAAATTAAACAAGATTCTGACACAATGTGTTGTTACAACTGATTTAACAGGTCCCTTGTGGTGTTGTTTAACCCATAGTGGGGTACTTTGTGGATCCGGTTGAAATCCCGAGGAGAGATAATATTGCTTATAGAATAATAACGCACCCACTGTGAGTACCTTTGATTTTAACATTTGCTACATCTGCTTTATGTTTGCATTGCCTGCTGAGGCCTGTTGTTTCATTTTCGTTTGGCACTCTACTAACTTGTGTATATGTATTGATGCACATTCATACTTGTTGCATGTCCGTTAATTTGTTGTGCATCCTTTTGATGGACCTGCGTGGTCGCATCTGAACTCTGATGTTACTGTGCTATATGACCAAGAGTTTGACACCTCTGTGGTCAGGATAGACAGTAAGTCATCTCCGATGTAATGTCTGCCTCAGATGGTTGGTCATCTTATGCCGAGAGTCAGCTCGAAGGAGCTGCGGCTCGGGTTTGCGTACCTTGGGTACGTGTTGAGTATACGGTATTTGTTACCGCGGTTACTTTGTGTGGCATCATAAAGATTTGTGGAATGTGTAAAATCTGATGGTATTCACTAAGTATTAGCTTACCCCTTCAGTTGTTATATTTTTACAGGAAAAGGGAAATCCGCTGCGGGACCATCTAGCTAGGACGCGTGTTGAAGTATTTGAAGACTTCTATTGTCTATCTTGGTATTTGGTTTATGGAACTATTGTTATAATAAAATTTTGGATGATGTAATACTTTTGAGATTGTAGATTTAGACTTGTAACCTATGTAGCACCGTAGGGAGTTTGACGAACCTGTATTATTTTAATTTATGTACTTTATGCTTCCGCAATTTAATTAAGTAATCAGATCATTATGTGTTTGTATGTTGATGAATAATCCTGGGTAAATGGTAATTGGTGGTTAATGTGGCAAGGGTGTTACATAATCACATGTTAAAGTTAAAAGTAAAGATGAAATCAAAATGAATATGTTCAATATAGGTTTGAATGCTTCATGCTGAAATGTGAAGTTCCTGCACATGTTTATTACTGCATAAGTTCAAATAAAGACATGTGCAAGAGTGAAAATTGTGTTTTTTGTACACGTGCAGCGGATATATATAAGCAGTGAACATTCTATGATATGAACATGTTCAGTAGTAAGCGCATTATATTTTGAACATGCTCAATTTATGTTTGAGTTCATCATGCTGAGATGTGCAGTTAATGCACTTGTGTAGTACTGCACCTGTGCAGCAGTGAACATTTGTTGCTTTTCTACATGTGCAGTGAATACCATTTAGAGTAGTGAACATTTTACTTTTCAAACATATTCAATAGTAACATGCTTTGTTTTGAAAGTGGACTCAATTGCACATACTAAACTTTCTGTGTTGTTGTTGCATTGTAGCAACAAGAAACAAATTGAACTTGTCAAACTGGATACTTAAACAATATTTCAAAACTGAAAATAAGGTATAATATTAATGAATGATATATAAAATATACCAGTATGTTACTATCAAGGAATAGACGGAACGGTGACGAAGGGCTTCTGTATTCTTCATGTTTAAAATACAACCGTCCAAACATCAACCACTGATTGATCCAAATAGCATCCAGGCATCATTGATTCAAAAGTTACCCGTTGAAACTTGATTGCATCACTGGCTTGGAACAGGAAATGCCTGCAAACGCTGATATTAGTAATTCTGTGGTGTCCTGGTGCACGTGTACGTGTTCAATAAAATCAGACATTTCTGAGTGCAAAGATCGTATCCGCCAGCTTTACTTCTATCATATCAAGTGGTTTGGAAATGTTTACTTCACAATTAACGTACGGAGACTTCAAAGTAGGCGCTATTGATCTTTCCCTTTGTGTCCTACTAACAATCTTATGACGGGCAGAAGTCAGAGTAATAATTTGGGTGCTTTGTTTATCTGGAAGTATAAACTTGACTCCTTTATCCTTGTTTTGAACTGGATAGATTTAAATGTTTCAAGACATTAATACATAGTTTTGGTCGTTAAAAAATCTATAATGAAAGAATATCATTAATACAAGTACACAAATTTCTGATTTTAATTGGCTATATCTGGCAACGGTTTTACGGACGTTATTGGGACTGGCGATAAGATTTGTACTTCTTTACCTGTGGATTTCACTGTATTTATCGTGTGTGAAATTTGTAAACAAATATTGATGTGAGAATAAGAAATATTCAAGTATAAACAATTGTGCACATCATCCTGTAATCATGTTTCTTCATAATAGTATGTTACTGAACATGTTCAATTATATTAATGGCAAGTGTCAATGATATGTGATGATAGTAATAAATAATATTTAACAAATATAATTCATTTTGATACACAATATCAAGCAAAACACGTTTTAACAATATATATAATACTTAAATACATAACCTTACTTTTCATAGTAACCAACTTTTTAAGAAAATCTATTGTTTTTTCAAAAGATAATATTATCCAAATTATCTATGTAAACGTGGTGATTTAAATATAAGAAACGTCCAAACACATTTTTAAAACATACGAGCCAAACTTGTAGAGGTTTGTGCCCTATATGCCGCTGGGGTAGCGTATCCCACATCAACTCTTGTATCAACTTCGGTACCAATTCTTTCAATATCTATTTATGTAAGACATATTCTAATTAATACAAGTATATAAATAATCTAACGGGTTAGCAAGTTTGAAGTAGTATTATAGAGCGATATGTTTGTACCAGGTGATTGCAATTGAGCTCTCACAACGTTGACGGGTTCACTCGGAACTTCTTGTGAAAGACCAAGAGAGAAACTCGGGGCATGGAATTCTAATGATGTAACCTCACTTGACTTCATGTGCATTCTCCTGGTGGCTGAATCTTCCTCTGCTTTCCTAATTTTATCTTCAACCTCCTCAAGTACTCCTGGCTTAGCAAAGAATTGAATTAGCGTCTCATGCTCCATTGAAAGTTCGACACGAGAAGTCGACGGATCTGCCATTGATTTGGTCATACTCTGCTTGACATTTGATGTTCCTGGTAGCAACTCGTCTGAACGTGCAAAGAAGTTGGCTATGATGTTTCTCCTACGAATGATTTCTTGGTTCTCCGGGAATGCGTCCAAAGCTTCTTCTGCAAGTTGGTTGGCTGACACTTTTGCACCAACTAATGTTGCAATACAATCGTCCATTAAACCGATGTAATACTGCATTGTAGACAAAGTAGTTCGTGAATAATCACTTGAGTTGAATGGCCCATTAAATTAATATGATAATACATTGTACATGTGCAAGTTTAGCGCACCTCATCATCATTTTGTACATCGTGTGTTTTGTTCTCCGGATCCTTTTCATCAGAATTGTCAGTTTTTTCATCATCCGTATCTGAGAAGTAAAACCAGAAATGAACATGTAATAACTGAGAGTATGCTACATTAATAATGGGTAAATGAAAATAATCTAAACGTTTAGTCGAATAGAATAGGGATGGTTATGTAATACTAGAACATGTCCGATACTTTATTATTCATTTTAACAGGTTACATAAGAAATTTAATTACAAGAATCTGTCTTTTAAGAATGAAGTGAGCTTTGAATTTGTAGTGTATTATCGAACATGTGCAAATAGAAACTAATTTACATTAAAACCAGGTAAACGATAATAATCTAAATGAATAATCGAATCCAATATAAATAGGTATGTAATGGTTTAACATGCGAGATACAATATTATTCATTAATTTTGTGTTAGACTTTCATATTCCTTACAATAGTTTACATATGAAATGTAACATGTTCAAATTGAAAAAACAAATTTAATCTGACATTTCAATACCTTCTCCTGCATCATTGGTCACTGATGATTCCACTATTCCCTCAATCGAACAGAGACTGAATCCACTGTTTGCAATTTCATGGATTTCACGGTCACGGATGGTTTTTGTGTCCCAACATTTGAACACTCCTATTGACTTGTCAATGGGAAACGATTCGCAACTTGTGAAGTGCAGATAGAATAACTGAATAAATAAAATATGCATTATTAAAAACATGAAAAATAAATGGTATTAAACCTGTTTGATACAACGGGCATACGTATGGGTAAGAAACAATTAACATGTTGCAGTTTGGAAAAGTAGTTATATGCTTGAAATTAATATATGATTTCACATATTGAACGTGTGAGAATGTTGTGGAGTGCATTAGACTGCACATGTGCAGTAACATAAAAACAATATTTTTGGTTCTGTTTATGTATAATATCAGTGTTTAAAAACTGATGTAAAATTTGCAATAATTTTACACTTATTTTTTAAAATTCAAATGTATGGTGTAATTAATTCAACATAACCTAATGACTTTCATTTAATGAATAAATAAAAATATGCAAAAACATTTATAATTCATATAAAAATAGGAAAAATAACAACGGTTATCATACCGTCAAGATTATCATCGGGCCTGATTAACTGCACATATCTGCATCTCTGTTCCAATCCTTTTTAGACGCTTTTAATGACTCAATGAAGTATGAACACCTCCATATGGTGTATTTCACGAGTATTTTTTATGTTTGGGAGGATAACTTGGTTCACCCCCCGTTCTTTGTGCATCCAACAAAGACAGATGAAAATAGCACAAGAAAATTCAACTTAAACAAACGACCCACACTCTTGTCCCTGCTTATAACCTCCAAAACATCTTTGGAGTTGAACTTTCCAGATGACCTACCAAACTGATTCCTCCACTCCTGTGTAACTGCGTCGTTTTTGTTGCTGATCTTTGGGGTGACGATCGGCATTTTACCCATCGGAAAACCCATGAGCTGGTTGATAGCATCACTTGTAATCGGTATGTTGCCATTTGCAGTTTGTATGGCACATAAATTTTCGTCAAAGTGTTCAAGTACCCAATATCCCAGCCTCCCAGGAATCTCTTTGATTTTCAGCGAGAGAACGCTACCAAAACCCATTTTCTTAACAACCTTTTGTTGCTCCGGATTGAGTGCCTTTATAGCCGATGCTAATGAGATAGGCGAACTTCTTATTGCAACCGTTCTATAAATCATGCTCAGTTTCTCAATGTTGGCATCAACTTTCATATGCCTTTTTCTTTTTACCTCATTTATGTTGGGACTTTTACTTTTTTCTCGTTTCCTGATATGTTTTCCTTTAATTTGTTTCACATGTTTCCTTTTGGGCGACTGATCTGTTATAAGTTAACAGAATATGCAATTAGCATAATTATAGTTATTTTAAATGAACGGTTAATGTGCAAAATTATTTGAAAATAAAATTAACATGACAATAAGCAAAGAAAACAAAATTTGATATTGCGATGAAACAACGGCGTTTTGCACATGTGCAGTAGGTGTTTTGAAATGTTTGAACAAGTGCAGTGAGGATTTACTATTACAATTTGCATACAATATAGTTCAATTACAAAAGTCTTCGTGCTTCCATAGATAATTCAATATAATATGTGCAAAAGGGGGATATGAACATGTGCAATAACTATTGAATTGAAATTTTTTTACTACAAATACTAGTTTTGTAATACGCAAAAACCTAATTTTTTATCATGTGCATAGCATAATAAGCATGATTGCATATTAAGGCATATTAAGGCACTAGTGTATTGCTGAAATACGGAAATTACATATCATAATACACATGTGTAAAATTAGAATTGCACATGTGCAGAAGGTGATATGAACATGTGAAAAAAATTATTGAATTGAAAATTTTTTACTACAAATAATCGTTTTGTGATACGCAAAATTTTATCATGTGCATAGCGTAATAAGCATGATTGCATATTAAGTCTTAAAAAATTTAGCAACACCGGAACATGTACATTATACTCCTTTTGCACATGTGCAGTAGGTGTTTTGAAATATTTGAACAAGTGCAGTGAGGGTTTACTATTAAAATTTGCATACAATATAGTTCATTTACAAAAGTCTTCGTGCTTCCATAGATAATTCAATATAATATGTAAGTGGATAATAGTTTTATGCGTGTGAAAATAGTTTTGCACGTGTGTATACAATATAGTTCATTTACAAAAGTCTTCGTGCTTCCATGAATAAAGAGCAACTACTAATTAGTCAGATTTGATGGTTATATGTGCAAAAAACTAAATTTTGGCAGAGATTAATCACATTGAATGAGTAGGCAATTTTGGCAGAGATTAAAGGGTTTTGCACATGTTCAATGTGATAGGTTTTGCACTTGTGTATTGCTGAAATACGGAAATTACATATCATAATACACATGTGTAAAATTAGAATTGCACATGTGCAGAAGGTGATATGAACATGTGAAAAAAATTATTGAATTGAAAATTTTTTACTACAAATAATCGTTTTGTGATACGCAAAATTTTATCATGTGCATAGCGTAATAAGCATGATCGCATATTAAGTCTTAAAAAATATAGCAACACCGGAACATGTACAATATACTACTTTTGCACATGTTCAAAACTAATTTTCATACAAAAACCTAATTAATCACAGTGAATGAGTCGGCATTATAAGACCACAATGGGTATAAAACATATGGACATAATGCTTGAATCGAAACTCGACATAATGCTTGACATCGATTATGATGAACTTGCACAATTAGATTTGCACATGTGCAAAAGGGGGATATGAACATGTGCAATAACTATTGAATTGAAATTTTTTTACTACAAATGCTCGTTTTGTAATACGCAAAAACCTAATTTTTTATCATGTGCATAGCATAATAAGCATGATTGCATATTAAGGCATAAAAAAATGGCAACGCCGGAACAAGTGCAAAATACCCCTTTTGCACATGTGCAAAACTAATTTTCATACATAAACCTAAATAATCACAGTGAATGAGTCGGCATTATAAAACCACATATGGGTATCAAACAAATGGACATAATTCTTGAATCATTCACTAGACATAATGCTTGAATCGATTACACCAAACTTGAAATTGGTAACTCAAACGAAAACATATGAAACTTACAATTTATCGATGTATAACACCAGACGATCTTCGAACGGGACTGCGAGGAATTGAAGACGACCGTAGGGTTTAGAGCGGACGAAATGCGTTAGTGGAAGAATGGGTTGAAGACGATGAGAAATGGAGAGGAATCGAAGGAGTGAGCAGATATACAAACAGAATGTGAGAATATAACGGGATTGAGAATATTTTGCTGTTGATTAAAATTTTTTTTATCCCTATAATACCCTTTTCATTAAAACAATATGGTTTTTATTTGACAATTATTTTTGGTATTAAATAATCATTTTAATGCAAAAATGATTGGTTGTGAATGGTATACCCCAGCCCAGTCTAATTTGGTACCCCATTGATCTTGAATATATATATATATATATATATATATATATATATATATATATATATATATATATATATATATATATATATATATATATATATATATATCGTGAGAAGGGATGTTATATTGAGAAATGGTGAGAATGAGTTTTTTGCATTAATATTGAATCAACAAACTATTGATTCATGATTATTGATTCATTTTAGACATTATTGAATCAAATGTATTTAATTATATCGAACCCGGATCACAAAAAAACATGGATAAAATTTTTGGTGCATCATGACCGCAAATAAAATACATTATTAATGAATCATCATTTTTAGCCCGTAAATGATGATTCAAATCAATATATTTGGTTCAAAAGTATTGATAATGAATCAATAATCATGAATCAATAGTTTGTTGATTCAATATCAATGCAAAACCCTCCTTCTCACCATTTCTCACGATAAAATCTCTTCTCACGTGATCCATATATATATATATATATATATATATATATATATATATATATATATATATATATATATATATATATATATATATATATATATATATATATATATATATAGTGGGGTTCAATATATACCACAATGACATGAAAACTTAGAAAACCGATGCACCGTAACAAATGCATCAAATTCTCCGCGTGATGCATCAAAATCTGCGTGAATTTAATTGATTAAAGTGGTACCTCATCGGGTGAGCTGTGTAATAGGTGGTACATATATATATATATATATATATATATATAGGGTTAGGTTCAACGGGGCACCTGTGTGCATCGTGCAACTTAGGAACCTATATACACCGTTAGATCTAGAAAATGAATGGCTAAGATTACAATGGCAAAAGGGTAATAAAGATGAAATTCGTGTATGCATCGGATGCACGGTTCACATATTATATGTGCATAAGAGTATTTTGGGGAAAAAAATAATATATCAAGTCAACTCAAAATTAAATTTATATTGATTGAATATTTAATTCAATAATCAAGTATTAAATGCTAATAAATTTACAAAATACACTTCTAAAATTATAAAATTTCAATTGAACAAAAATCCAACATGATGCTTCATCATCTTCATTGACTGTGCATTTTCGCATTCATCTTTCCCAGGTTATGCATCATCGTGTTCACATGGGGCACCATGTTATGCATCATCGTGTTCATACTGTGCATCTTCGTATTCATCTTTCCCAGGTTATGCATCATCGTGTTCATCGTGATGCATATCTGGAATTTAAACGTGTTAATCATCGTCTTCAACATGATTCATCATCATCTTGATGCACCGCTAATGTGCATCATGTTTGAATAAAAAACATCAACATTCATCCTTTGAGAGAGAGAGAGAGAGAGAGAGAGAGAGAGAGAGAGAGGTGGGTGAGGGAGGAAAGTGTGTAAGAAAATAGGAAAAGTAGTTAATGATATTATTTAGTTTCCTATTTTCTAACTAATCTATTAATTAAAAGATCAATTAATTTTTTAAAATAATTAGTATCTCGTATTACCCTTATGGCATCCTTAGTAAATAGCTTATGCATTTTTGGTTTCCACTGGTTCTCAATGCATCGTGGTGCCCCATAGAACCTCAATATATATATATATATATATATATATATATATATATATATATATATATATATATATATATATATATATATATATATATATTCAAATAAAAAAAATTATAAGTTACTGTAATAAAAAAATTACGTTTGGTCCTAACACAAATATAAAACACCTCAAATAATCATCCCTTCGAAAAATTAATCGGGTATAAAAAAATGTAGAAATAAGTGAATAATAATCGTTGACTAGGAAAACTTTGTCCGTTGACCAATTTCCCGTTGGCAACTTGGCATGCAAAAATGGTAGCACCTTTGTTGCACACATTTGACATAAATGGAAAAAACGAGGGTATTACGTCAACTTAGGGTGTGTTGATTGAATAAGATATAATTATTTTATTTTTTATTACCACTTCCTAATAATAAGAGATGCATTGATAGTTGATAAGATGTTGCATTAAGATTGTTTGATTTTTTAATTTATAAATTTCTAATCATATATCTTTTCTTGATTTATTTACGAAACTAATAAAAATTTTAAAGTTATAAACCTCATTCTCCTTCTTCACCATGTGAAATTGTGAACCGTCCCCACCCTTGAAATATTTCACAATTCTGTCTTTCTCTCTTTGTACATACAGCGACACAAGCTTCGATGTACTTCATATTCATATATACACACACACACATATATTACATACATATTATATACATATATACGTAATATGAGTCCTAAACCCAAACACTTCACTCTCTTCTAGCACTACAAAAAAAATGGTCTTTAGCAACACGTATAGCGACACTTTTAGCGATGTTTTTTATGTGAGTGACATCTTTAGTGACGTCAAAGGAGGTGTCGCTATAAATGTGTCGCAGCTTTTAGTGACATCAAAAGGCAGGTCGCTAAATTTTTTGACACCTTTAGCGACTTCTGGTAAAAGTGTTGCTATCTAGAGTTATGTCACCATTGGTGTCATTGTTTGTGTCGCTGTACTTGATTTATGTCGCTAGTTATGTTGTAATCTATGTCACATAC
Organism: Centrapalus pauciflorus; assembly: GCA_020465985.1. NCBI lineage: Eukaryota > Viridiplantae > Streptophyta > Magnoliopsida > Asterales > Asteraceae > Centrapalus > Centrapalus pauciflorus. Next base: position 130,416 of record JAANYP010002033.1, on the reverse strand, counting down.
TACTATCAAATGTTGTTACTATTTGAGTCACAATTTGTGTCGCTATTTTTTAATGACGTCACTATTTGAGTTATTGTTTATGTCACTATTCTTGGATGATGTCGCTACTTAAGTAGCCATATGTGTCACTATTAATGAAGGTTGTTGCTAATTACATTACTGTTTGTGTCACTCTTCTAGAATAATGTTGCTAGTTGCGTTGCTATCTATGTCGCTATTATTGAATGTTGTCCCTAGTTGCATCACTATTTATGTTGCTATGTTTGAATGATGTCGCTAGTTGAGTTGTTAAATGTCATCATGTGTGTTGCTATCATTAAATGATGTCGCTAATTGTGTTATTCTTTGCATCCTATTATTGATTAATGTTGCAATATGTCTCGCTATTCTTGAGCGGTGTCAGTACTCATGTTACCATATTTGTCGCTATACTTGATTTATGTCGCTATTTGAGTCATTGTTTTTAAATGATGTCGTTATTATTATTATTTTTTTTAATACTGTTGCACAATTATATTTTATCAAAAACTAAAATTAAGAAAATCTATTGTTTATTTATTTAATCAAACTATATTATTAACAATTATTTTTTCAATTAATAGTAGGTTATTTGTACTCAAAACAACAAAACCGTTTTATATCAACTACACTATCTATGCTCTTCTTGGCCGATACTGGAGAACGTCTAGAAGTCTTTCAGTTGCCCTTTGCATCTCTTCCGTCACCGTGAGTCGTAGCTTTTCCTCCAACTCATCAATCCTTTGTGCTTGTTCCAACTATGTAGCTTTGATCATTTCTTGTTCTTCTTGTTGTCGTTGCACCATATCTTGTATACTATCCCACTCCGTATTACTAGAATTGTTGACAGGTTCGTCATTGTTGTTGTTGTAAAGAACAAAATCATCAACACTGGACCCCAATTCGTAGACTCTGCCATTTTTTGACCCGACAATGTCTAGCCATCTTGGGTATGAGGCGTCCACGTTCCCGGATTGAGCATCGAGGTCCTTTGTACCATATTTATCGTTGTATCGTTGCTAACAATGAAAACAATTTACAAATTATAGATCGTTACAAATTAAACCATAACACATTACATGAATCGACTAGCATACATTCTTCGTATATAACTTCAGCTTCCCATACCAGGTTTCAACTATACTTTTGCCATTGCAAATTCAATTATGAGTTATCTACTCGATCTTACACACATTGTGCTTTTTACCATCATTCTTTACTGTTTGTGTAGTATCGTTTTCTAGTTTTTTAATTTGTTTACGGATTTTCTGGTCTAATTTAATGGAAAACTTCGTTTTTCCAGCATTCGTGTTTACCAAGTAATTAAAATGGAACATATATATATACTTCAATAATATAGTTTCCTAAAGTCTTCCTACTAAAAGAAACCTGTTAAAAAGTTGATCTCTATAATTCATTAGTGTGGAAAAGAAGAAGTTGACAAAAAGTGGTATAATCAATCTATATAATGTATGTTGATATCACCGCTCACTTGCTATAATCAATCTATATAATATAATCTATATAATGTATGCTGATGTTAATAGACTATGAAAAGTTACTCACCAGGGTTTATGTTAATTTAGTGATTATTTTGCTAGCAGGGCTAAGGGCATTCGTCACTAAACCTAGGGAAAATTTTAGATGCTCAACGGTAGTCTATGAAACCAGTAGGATTAGGTTATCAAGAGAGTCCTCCACCTTTCAACAATAATTATGTGCCTCAACCTCAGGATAAAATTGATGAACCGGTCGAGTCAGAGGTAACAACTGAAACTGAATCTGATAAGGACAAAACAACTAAGGTGTCTACTACTAACTCTAAGATTAAGAAGGTCAAGTTTGTGCAGTCTTCTAGTGACCAAAAGCTAGGAGAAACTAAACCTGAAATTAATAATCAACAAGAGAAAGTAGTCACGATAGTTGAAAAGAAAGAAAATGGCACTAGTGAGACACCAAAGACAAAGGGCACCTATAAGAAGTCGATTGATAAGATGTCTTTCTTTAGATGTCATGAGAACGGACATGTTGCGTCTAACTGTCCGTATAAGAAAGTAGAGTCTACACCTTCTAAACCAGAGTCTAGACCTGCTGTAGGAAAGCCAAAACAATATAAACCAGTATCTACTGTTGCTAGCACAAGTGGTTCTCAAAACATTGAAAAGATTGTGAAAGCAACACCTAAGATCGCTGTTAGACAAGTACCTGTGTCGGTTAGACCAAATGAAGTGGTTAGGACTAATTCGCCGAATAGAGTCCCTAATCAGTCTAGGTCAGGACCTCAACAAGCTTATAGGAGTACAACACCTAGAAGGACCTACACTACAGTTAGGTCTCACACTCCTTAAAGACAACAGACACCAGGTAGAGCCCATGGATACCAATCTGAAATGCCTTATAATAGAAACTATTCAAGGGCTTAACAGCAAATGCCTACCCAAAGGCCAAGAGTGAACTTGAATCACTCTACACCACAACAGGTTCTCAATCAAAAACCCAAGTCACCTGAAAGGAAAGATGGGTATTTGAAGGAGTTCACGTATGTGGATGAGAATGGTATTACCAAGTCAGTCATGGCTTGGGTTCCCCGTGATAACTAACTTGTTTTCTTTCATGTGCAGGAGCTAACTACAGGTCTAAACAACAAATGCTTAGTCGACAGTGGTTGCTCTCGTCACATGACTGGGGAAAGGAGTCTACTCACAGACTTCAAGGGAGGGAACAAGGGATTCGTATCATTCGCTGGGAACAAGGGAGGACATATCACTGGAACGGGAGTGGTCACTTATGGGACTATCTCACTTGATCAAGTTTACCACATTGATAAACTTGATCATAATCTCATTAGTGTATCTCAATTCTGTGATAAGAAGAATTCAGTAATCTTTACTGAAACTGAGGCGTTAGTGCTGAAACCGGGATTTAAAGTACCTGAAGAGTGAATAATGATGAAAGCCCCAAGGAATAATGATTTATGCATGATGGACATGAACAAATCTGATTCATCGATGGGAACAATTTGTCTTCTATCCAAAGCTTCAGAGTCAGAATCCATTTTATGGCACAGACGCATGGCACACTTGCACCTAAGGAAGATGAACTACATCACTAAACATGGTCAGCTTCAAGGTGTCCCACTGAAGAGTTTTCAGTTCGACGACAAGTGTGTACCGTGCAAGAAAGGCAAACAACACAAGAAGTAACACAAGTCAAAGACTCAAAACTCGATAGCTTCCACCTTCGATTTGCTGCATATGGATCTCTTCGGTCCTATCAACAAAAGGAGTATAGGTGGTAGTTGGTTCTGTTTAGTTATCACTGATGATTACTCACGTTTTTCATGGATTTTCTTTTCAGGTACGAAGGACGAAACAACTAGTAAGTTGATTGGTTTCTTAGACCAAGTCGAAAACTCCTACGGGACGAGGGTAAAACGTATCAGTAGTGATAATGGAAGAGAATTTAAAAACACAGTAATTGGTGTATATTTCCTATCTAAAGGCATAGTGCATCAATTTAGTGCACCATATGAGCCACAACAAAATGTGGTGGCAGAACGAAAAAACAGGACTTTGATTGAGGCAGCAAGGACCATGGTCTCGGATTCAAAGCTCCCTGCCATGTTTTGGGGGGAGGCAGTGAATACCGCATGTCACGTTTTAAACCGGGTCCTTACTATCAAATCATTGAACGAAACTTGTTATGAAGTTCTGAATAAAAGACCACCTAATTTTACAGGCTTTGAACCATTTCGGGTACCATGTACTTTACTGAAAACAAAACATCAACCTAAGTTTGGTCAAAAGGCCGACGAAGGATATTTCTTAGGTTATGTGCCTAACTCACCAAACAAAAGGGTTTTTAAGAAAACAAACGGTACGGTAGAAATTGTGTTTAACATCGATGATAAAAGTTATTCACATGAACCCCAAATAGGTCCTGAGTGGTTATTTGATTATGACTTATTGTTTGAATCATTTAACATACCAGTTAATGGAAATGCAGGTACAATGGAGAATGACTTCTCGTCATTAAGTCTGAAAGAAAACTGTCAAGGTTTTCCAAATTCAGGCATTCCATCAACTTCTGAGCCTACAACGACTGAAGATAGGTCTCCTACAGAGAATGAACCCGAGTTACCTACAAACAAGAATCAGACAAATTCTTCTAACTCCGAGGATAGTGATCATGAGGAAGAGAATGTACCGTCTGAGGTCGTACCCCCGTTAGGTGAAATAGGATCAAACTTAGAAGATAATCTTCGGGTCGATGAGATTGAGACATCAAGGATAAACAAAGATCATCCTATTGAGAGCATCATAGGAAATCCGAATACAGGTGTGAAAACTAGGAGTAGTGTGAATAACAACACGGTGCTGTTGTCGATGATCAATGACTCCGAAGCGTAACACATATGTTTATATTCTTGCTTCATCTCGCAAGTAGAGCCGAAGAATGTTCAAATGGCACTGAAAGACAACTCTTGGGTTGCAGCCATGCAAAAAGAACCGTCACAATTCAGAAAGCTTGAAGTGTGGGAGTTAGTGCTGCTACCTTAAGGAGAAGTTGCAATAGGAACCAAATGGGTTTTTAAGTGCAAGAGAGATGATCGGGGTATAGTTACTCGTAACAAGGCTATACTTGTGGTGAAAGGATTCAACCAAGAAGAGGGAATTGATTACAACGAAGTGTTTGCACCAGTGGCAAGGCTTGAGGCAATTCGTCTGTTTCTGGTCTTCGCATCCTTCAAATGATTTAAAGTATATCAACTGGATGTAAATAGTGCATTCTTGTACGACAAGGTGATAGAACCGGTGTACGTCGAACAACCGCCTGGGTTTACTGATCCAAAATATCCTGACAGAGTATATCGACTTGATAAAGCTCTGTATGGATTACATCACACACCAAGGGCATGGTATGAGACGCTGTTAACTCATCTTTTGGAAAACGGGGTTGAAAGAGGGAGAATTGATAGTACATTGTTCGTGAAGAAAAAGGGATAAGATTTTATCTTGGTACAAGTGTACGTAGATGACATCATTTTCGGGTCGCCAAACGAACAGATGTGCAAAGACTTTGAGAAGGTTATGAAGTCAAAGTTTTGAGATGAGTGCTATGGGAGAGCTGAACTTCTTTCTTGGTTTGCAAGTTGAACAGAGGAATGAGGTCATGTTTATCCATCAGGCGAAGTATGTCTACGATATTTTGGAGCGCTTCAGGATGGAAGGAACTAAGCTGACTGCTCACTTTAGTACTCCGATTCAAGTGAATCACAATCTCGGATCGGGTACAGAAAGTGATACTGGTGTGGATCCGACTCTATATCGGGCCATGATCGGGTCACTCATGTATTTAACCACTTCTAGACCTGACATTATGTTTGTTGTGTGTATTTGTGCTAGGTTCCAAGCAATTCCTAAAGAAATGCATATGAAAGACGTGAAGCGGATTCTGAGATACCTCAAGTCAAAACCGAACCTGGGACTTTGGTATCATGCTGATGGAGATCTGGAATTGGAAGCATACACGGACTCTGACTATGATGGATGTAGCTTGAACCGGAAATCAACAACTGGAGCTTGTTAGTTCCTTGGAGGAAGGCTTGTATCCTGGCAATGCAAGAAACAAACTGCGGTAGTCGGGTCAACGTGTGAGGCCGAATATGTAGCTGCTGGTAGTTGCTGTTCACAGGTTTTGTGGATACAACAACAATTGTGGGATTACGGTTTGACTTACACTCATACTCCCGTTAGGATAGATAATCAGTCTACAATTGCTATAATTAATAATCCAGTTAAACACAGTAAAACAAAGCACATAGACATAAGAAATCACTTCATATGTAATTGTGCTGAAAAGAATTTAATAAAACTGGTAAAAGTGGCAACAGAAGATAATAATGCAAATTTATTCACTAAAGCTTTTGATAAGTCACGTTTTGAGTTGTTAGTTCAACTAAATGGTAGGCGTAATCCAGAGTAACTTGACCGTAGTAGAGTTTCTCTCCGTTTATAGTAATTTAATAGTTTAGTGGATTTTCCTTCCATTTATAGTAAGTTAGTAAAGTAGTTTATTAGCTTGTCTTAAAAATGAAAAACAAAAGAAAAAAGAGAGAAAATCATTACAGATTTCAAAAACAGAGAATATAGAAAAATGAGTTAAGTCTTAGAATCGTAGGTTCAAAGTGACGAAAATTAGCACAGTCTAAATAAACTTTAAGTGTTAAGCTTTCACACATAATGCACCATAAATTCTAAGTCATGTGAAATTTCTTGTTTGATGTGCTGGTAGGCATAATACACAAAGGAAATCCTAACAGCTAATAAAATAATCAAGAAAAAGTCATATGTGTAATTAATTAGATGTATGACTAAATGTTCTTAATTTCTATGTTAGAGACAAAAAGACAATGGTTCTAAATGAGGTATGCAAATTTTCTGGGGGATGTATAGCAACATTAAAATACATCTTAAAGCAAAGAAAAGAAAAATTTTTGAAAAGAAGAGGGAGTCAAAACAAGTCGCTTTGTTGTACGTAAGTACAGACCTGTCACCTCTGTTTTGACTCAAGTTAGCAAGATAAGTCGCTTTGTTGTACGTAAGTACAAACCTATCACCGCAGTCTTGTTAACTTAAAATGAACTCTAAGACAAACTAAGACACTCTGTTGTATGTAAATACAGAACTGTTTCCGACGTTTGCCTTCTAAAGAAAATTTGCAATACCGAAAAGTTATAATTATTGTGTGTCTGCCTTGATCATAGAAGTATATCTAAGTATGGGACACGTAAGGTAGTTTCTTGATAAATAAAAAGGCCAAGGGAATTTCCAAAGTGTTAAATGTTTAAAGGGAAAATCATACCGACAATTGACTTGGAATGTATATCACGACAAACAACCAAACGAATAAAAAAATTCCTAAGTGTGAAAGTGAAATACTGAAAGTGCGTGTGACACCACTATCTAATTGAACCTTGTTTAACTTTCTCGCAAAAATAGTCTGCTAGTATAAGTTATAAGTTTTTAAAAGGTACTTTTGAGTCATTTTAATTTTATTTTTACTTTATTTTATTTTATCTTATTTTACTTTATTTTATTTTATTTTATCTTAAGTAGGATAAAGGTCAAACCTACTGAGATGCATTTTTTGGTTGAAGAAACAAAATTTTGCATGAAAATCTGTTGCTTAGTGTGAATGATTTGCAAAATTGGAAAAATTTTGTTACATGCAAAAGTTGGAAAAGTTGGGTTTAATTCAAGAATTTTCAAAATTTTCAGTTAAGTTCGAAATCCATACAAATTCGAAGTTACCTTCAAACTTGCTGGAAGTTTGAACTTATGCTAAGTTCGAAGGTAGTTGATATAAATTGGTCAACAGTACTTTATTTAAGGCACCTACCTTCGAATTTAACTTCTCGAACTTGTGTCCGGTGATCTCGAACTTGTTTTCGAACTTACCGCTTTTCAAATTTCGGTCCTATTCCTTGAAGTTTTCCCACTATTTCTCGAACATACACGTATACTTGGGTATAGTGATCATCATAATACTAAGTAAGTGTAGTTTAGGACATTATTTTGGCAAAAATCGACCATATTTGATATTTATGTGATAAAACTTCAAATAAATGATGCATAACTTTGATTAGAACCTAATAGGACTAGATTATATGGCTGATTAAGTCAAATGGGGTTAAAATCATGGTTTTTAAGTTGAAAGTGACCGACATCGAATTTGTTCTGCAGGTTCGAACTTGTCAGAAAGTTCAAACTTGTTGAAATATCTATAAGTTCGAAGTCAGTCATGTTCGAATGGATGTCTCGAATTTATTTAAGTTCGAATGCTTTTAAATAATCTCGAATTTGTCCAAGTTTGAATGTGTTAGATTTCAAACTTAATCAAGTTCGAAGTTATACAAATTCGAATTTAACAAATTTTATTTTATTTTATTTTCTAATTTTTGATTGGTGATATTGTGTGCAGATATGGGTGATCGTGTGTTTTATAATAAACATAATATTGTCATGGTTGTGGAATTTACAGTTGCCAGAGGCCAAACCTATCGTCAGATGATCGAATTCCTGACGCAGTCCCGAGTTTCGTATGCACTCACACATAATCTACAAATCACGTTGACGTATGTGAGGCAAATTTGGGAGCATCTTCAGGTAGACTGCTCGGTTACCTCTACAGTGCTTCGTACAAGAGTAGGTGGTCAACTTATTACCTTTTCAACAAATATGTTGCGGCAGATTTTGCAATTGGGCACTGAAGAGCAAGAAGCAGTCCCTGTTAGTACACTCTGTGTGACGATAGCAGTCTAAGTTTTGTTAGCATTTTGTGTAACTCAAGTAACTTGGTATTGAATATTGACTAGTATTTGATATATGTGTTTTTGTATGTTTGATATTAATTGTTTGTATGTTTGAACTTAGTGTAATGCATAACAAGAAGTTCAAACATAAAGTTCAAAGATAAATTCAAACATAAATTAAAACATAAGTTCAAATAAAAGTTTGACATGTGAAATTCGAATTTAGAGTAAATTCGAATTTGTTATGGAGGTAAATTCGAATTTGTCAATGAGGACAAATTCGAATGGGCCTTGGGCCAGATTCGAATTTAACCTAGACAAACTCGAATCTGTCAGTATAATTAAGGGTTAATTCGATTAATTGTTAGACTTTTTGGCAGAGACTTTGCAGACGTTTAGAAGGGCGATTAGCAAAAGATCTCGAACTTGCAAGTTTCCAGTGAGTCATCTCGGAGAGAATCATCGTGTAGGGGCGTTCGTAGTCGTTCGTCTAGCACCGTGGTAGTCTCCGTGTTTCCGTGAGTGTGATCTTACCATCAAGCCGCTAACGAGGATTCCGCACTCGTTGGACGGTGTCGCGTCGAGATAGATTCGTAGAGTCAAGACCTTACAAGTGGTATCAGAGCCTTTGGGGTGTTCTTGGTGTCTTCATGTTCATAAGTAACATCCTAGGTTTCTTGACGTTTTGGACGGATAATATCACGTTTTTGGAGGATTTTCGAGCTTAACAAGTTAGATCTCGGAAAATACTTTGTTGTAGTTCAAGTTTTTGATCGAAATCAGTATTTTTACTTGTAAAAATATTGGTTTAATTTGCAAAACTTGAAAAACTCGAAGTATTAGCCGTTTTTCGAATTTGTGGCACTTGAGTTTGTTAAAAGGATATTAGGGTTTGCTCATTTTCGAGTCTGACTGAAAATACGCTCCTTTCGAGTTTCCTTAAAGTTTGATTCGAATTTGGCCATTTCGAATTTGCTTGGATTTTCGACTTTATTCTAAAGTCGAATTAGGGATTTCGAATTTAAGGACCTTCGAATTTGTTGTTAATTTCGAATATAGTTGGACTTCAAACTTAATTTCGAATTTAGTTCCAAACCAGTTTAAAATTAATTAAATTCGAATTTATCCAAATTCGAAAGAATTACTTTAAATTAATTTCGAATTAAATTAATTAAGTTTGAATTCAAAAATCTTTGAAATAATGACAAGTCTACAGAGGTTCATTGAGATGGATCACGAGGTTGGAAAAGCGAATTCTCAACCGAAGTTGATGAATATTGAGGACTATTACTGGTGGAAGGATAGGTTTGCCGATTTCGCGAGATTTAATGATATGCGGATGTGGATCTATATCGACGAAGGATACATTCCACCTACGGCTGAGATTGAGGGACGACAAAAGGTTGTGCCTTATTCAAAGATGAAGGATGACGATAAAAAGCTGTATGAAGCCAAGAACCGTGCATTCGCTATCATTAGAATGACGTTACCTCAGGAGATCTTACACACTTTCCGCAATCCGAAGACGTCAAAAGAGCTGTGGGATGCGTTAGAGAAACGGTGTGAAGGTAACCCGAGGGTCAGAAAGAACAGAATGGAAATGCTCAAGCAGCAGTTCGCAATCTTCAAAGCCTTGAAGAACGAAAAGCTGGATGAGACTATTACCAGATTTTATCACTTATTGACTGAGTTAGACAGCCATGATGTGGAGTATAGTGAAAGAGAGAAAATTAACAAGATTCTATCTTGCCTGCCAAATGGGAAATGTATGTGGCACCGATAAAGCATGACGAAGACAAATTCTATAATCTTACTCTCGACAGTGTTATCGGAACGCTGAGGGCATATCACTTTGAGTTGCTGAAGAAGGAAAGGGATTATGAACAAGTTCAAGATCCGGATATGTACTTTGGAAATCAAAATCTTCAGGGGCAGCTGATGTGAAGACAGCTACAACATTCTTCTCGGGAGAGACATCGACACCGGCTGAATCAGAAGACTCAGTAAGTAGGGCTTTTTTAGGGTTTGCTAGACCAGAAGAAAAGCAGAATCAGGCTACACCTGCGTCTACATCTCAAGGGTATTCAAAAATGCCTATGAGCACAAAATCTGCTGAAGACCATCTGAATTTGTTGGCTTCATTTGTGGCCGCTTACGGCAATTGCGTTCAGGGCAAAATCAACGATCCTGCGCTTTGGGATGAGGATTACGATCAGGTAGATCCTGATGATCTGGAAGAGATGGATCTGCAATGGCAACTGGCCATGGTAACTCAGATAGTTAAGAGGTTCATCAAAAGGACGGGTAGAAACCTCAACGTTAGTAACAATAAGATTGGATTTGATAAGTCCAAGGTTAAGTGTTACAACTGTTAGGGGTTAGGACACTTCGCTAGAGAGTGTCAGCGACCGAAAGTAGAGAACTACCAGGGCCAGCATTAGAATCAATCGCAAGGGCGATATCTACCGAGTAGTTCAACCAGTCAGGCTAATTTAGCTGGCCTGTTATCTAACGTCACATCAGACAGACAGCTAGATGGAACTTATGACTGGAGTACACATCTAGAGTCGAACGCTAGAGCCTTTATGGCTGAAGTTACTGAGACTGGAAGTGATGGAGCAGAGGAAATTACAGGGGACAGCAATCAGAATGACAGCAGTCCGATGTGGGTAGAAAACTGAGCTGATCAGACAATTCTGGAGTTCGCCGCACAGATGGCAAACGTGGAATCAGATCATGCCAAGGTAACTCTGAACTTTTCTCTTTTCCATGATTTATGTGTTTTATGTGCTACGTCTAATGATAGGTTAAATTTAGTACTTGAATCACATCAAAATATATCTGCTCAAAATGAATCACTAAAATCAGACAACGCTAGCCTAGTAGATATAAAGCAAGATCTTAGAGATAATCTTAAGGCCGCTGCACAAGATGTCGTAGTTCTAAAGGACAAACTTAGTGAACAGTGTGTTAGATTAGAACTGATGTACGAACATGTTGAGGCATTGACTAAAGAGCTTAAAACCAAAGAAGTAGAGCTAGCAGAATCTACGGTAAAGGTAGCTGAGGTAAATAGTAAACTTGAAAAGTTTAGGAACTCATCACTTAACCTAGGGAAAATCTTAGAAGCACAACGTCAATCTAAGAAGCCTCTAGGTCTAGGGTATCATGAGAGTCCTCCACCTTTCAACGATAACTATGTACCTCAACCTCTAGAGAAAACTGAAAACTCAGTTGACTCAGTGGAAATACCTGAACCAGTGTCTGAAATTGCTAAGGAAAATGAAGCTAAGGTGACTGTTAATAATATCAAGGTTAAGAAGGTCAAATTCGTGTCATCCTCTAGTGATAAACCTGTAGGACAACACAAAATTGACTTTAATGATCAGGAGGAAGAACCAGTCGCTATAGTCAAAACAAAAGAACCAGACACTAGTGAGACACCTAAGTCAAAAGGCACACATAAGAAGACGATTGACAAAATGTCTTGCTTTAGATGTCACGAAAGGGGGCATGTTGCTTCTAGTTGTCCTCTTAGAAAAGTAGCACTAGTAGTTCTCAAAATACCGAGAAAACTGTGCAAGCCGCACCTAAATCTGCTTTGAAACAAACGCCTGTGTTAGGTCGACCGAAAGAAGTGATTAAGACTAATTCACCAAATCGAGTCATTAATCAATCTAGGTCAAGACCGCAACAGAATTATAGGAGTACCACACCTAGCAGAGCTTACACTCCCATTAGGTCACATACCCCTGTAAGACATCAAACACCAGGTAGAGCTCAAGGATATTGTAACAACCTAAAACTATACTTGGCTCTAAATAACATGTTTAACGTTAATTAATACGCTAACTTCAAATTTGTAAAGAATTAACCGGTTTAATGTAATGTTAATTACATTTCAACAATCGAATTTAATTAAGTAAAAAAAATTATTACAATTAAGTCATAAAATGTTAATTATGAAGTTTATAATGTTGAATAGGAGAAATTGAAAGAAAGTTAAGTTAAGGGGGGTTAATTGGTCAAATAGCAAAATTAGACAAATAAATATTTGTATCTGCTCTCAAGAAGTCATACCAATTCTCCCAAACCTACGGTTCCTACATCAAAGAATTTCACAATCCACCATCAAAATTCAAGATTTAAGTTGGAAATCAGCAATTTATCATCAAATATCAAGATTATTACAAGAATACAAGGTAAACTCATACTTTAATTCATGTATTATGTTCATATATGTATCTTACGGTTGCTGAAAATTTTCAATACATTCAAAAGTCTTCAATCTTCAAATTGATGATCAATAAGAGTTTCAATCATCAAATAAAATACATGCATGCTATGATTATGTATTTAATTGACTAAATTTGCAATTTCAAGCCTAAACTCCAACATTGAAAGTAAAAATAAAATTCTGAAACTCAAACAATGTTGCTGTCAAAATGGTGTCAATATTTCTGTTTTGGTCGAAAAAGAGAGGGCCAAGAAGGCCATATGGCCTTCGGCCATGGCTATAAAATTTTTATGTGTGTTTATTGAACATTTGGGAATCAAAATCGTCCTTAAAACCTTTCCAAATCGCTGCTGGAAACAAATGAAAACAGAATGAAATTGTGCAGTGTGTGCGTGTGCAGTAGGTATTTGTGTGTTTGCTTGATTATTTGTGCATCCAAGTCCCCTTTTTATTCTCTTAATTGGCTGCTGGAAAAGAAGAAAAACAGAATAAATATGAGCTGTGCTGTTTATGTGTATGCTTAGTCTTGAATAAGAAGCATCAAACACTCTTTGACTTGCCATTATTGCTGCTGGAAATATAATGAAATCAGAATAGAATGTGCTGTGATTGTGCAGTATTTTGTTTAAGTATTTAGCATGAAAGAACCGAGATTCACCAAGGCTGTGAATCTCGGTTGTTGGATGGTTAAAACAGAAACAGCAGCAGCCCACAAATGCACCTAAATCTCGGATGTTTTAACACCCAACAACACCAATATATATGTATAAGTGCAGCAGCATTTTCCTTAATTGTTTCATAAATCTCGAATGTTTCATGTTGCAAAACAGAATCAACAGTCTTTTTACTTATTTATTTTGCTAAGTGTGTGAGTGGTTGTGCTAGAAAGATAGATCTGAGATTCTCACAAGGGATAATCTCGGATTTATGCTTTTGTGTGTGTGTCCAGCAAGTAACAACCAGCAACATTAGTCTATTTCTTTCTAATTCTCGGATGTGTGTGTTGATGTGTGTCCAGTACATAGCAGTCCAATATGAGTCCACAGCCACTTCCATTTTTCCTTAATTCAATTGCTAAATATGTGTGTTCTTTAATAGGCTTATATATGTGTGTGTGTGTTCTGTGATTTTAGGACAGCAGCAACAGTACACCAGCCCACAACACAACCCTTATGTATTTTTGCATTGTTGAGCAGTCTAAAAACGCAGCACCTTTTAATTGTGGTTTTAATGTTGCAACTTGACTATTCAGCCTTATTTCACACACATTTATTGAACCTTAAACATATTGCATTGATCCAACATATTGTTACCTACAATCTAGCATCAAATATTGAAATAAATGGCATGAAATGGGGGAATTGTTTAGGCTGAGAACTGGTGGACAGCAGCCTTTTTGGCTTTTTGGTGCTGCAACTCCTTCGTTTAAGGCCTTAGTTTGAGCATTTAATGGACTCCAATACATTGCAAATTAATCCTTAAACATCTAGCATGATTCCTACACACATTTAGCCCTTAAAATCAAATACAACATTTGAATAAAGGTGACACGAAATGGCTAATATGGTGCTGTGATATTCAGGACAGTAGCAAAAACGTCACAATAAGACTATAACTGTGGCTTGGCCTTGGCCAAAATCCCCTCGTTTCCTAGCCTATGCCTTTGTGTCTTTGGCCAAGACATTAAGGTTCATTAATTATGTATTTTAACTTGTATATTAGGCTGTTATTGACAGCAAAGAATGGCTGTAACAGCAGCCCCAAAATGATTAAATCAACATGGCCTTAGTCCATAGTTTAAGTCCATAAGTTTTGTCTTGATTGCCTTGACCTTTGGACTTGTTATAGGGCCTAAAACGACTTAATAACTATAATGTGAGACGAGTAAAAGGGGTATGTGATGACCAAAAGACGCCAAGAATAAGTATATATGGACACGTGACACCAAATGAATACGCCTTGAGACTTGAATCTTAGGAAATGAAGCATGAACCAAAGTAAAGCCATTGGGTATTCTGTATACATTATACACCCCATATAAATTAGTATTGCATGTGTGTGTGCTTGTATGACCATTCATTAATTAACGAACATTAAGACATGCTAACAAGCCATAAAAAGGCATAGTTAACTCAGAAACATATACTTAGACATAATGACAACACAATGACACTCCATATAAGACAGGTAAAATTATCGAACCTTGAATGAAAAATTCTAATTAAATTGTTGGCCATATTCATCTCAATATAATCAAAATATGAGAATTTGAGATTAAAGACCAATGAATGAACACTCAGATGATATCAAGATTAATAAATTATCAAAAATTGATATGAATTACAGATTGAGCAATATGAGAAAGCTAAAAGTCATATTAAAGCGCTTCAGTGAGGGCTGTAGCAAAGTGGCGAGCTGTCTGTACGTCTGATATAAATCAGATAGTGGTTCTAACCCACTACAGATTGTGAGCAACAGAGCCAGAGAGTACAATTAACCAGTAACTGTGAGTCGTAGATTTTACTTTAACTGCAAATTATGTGAATTGAGACTTTTGTTGCATTATCCTAATTTTTATTGGCATTCCGATCTTATTGAGAATATTGATAAATTGTCATGATTACTATGATTTGTAGAGCCGATCTTTTCTTCTTCTAGCTTCTATTTCGTTGACGAGTCATTTGATTGTTAAGCTTAACACCATTGTAACATCCTCGGATTTAAATTATTGTATCTGAAGTTATTAAGTATAAATTAATGTAATTTAAGTTGAATTATGAAAGTTGGTATGGAATTTGGATTAATTATAAAGTTTGTTGAATTATTTGGAAATTTAGAATTTTAAATTATTAAGTGAAAATAATTATTTAATTATTAAGGATAATAAATAAAGATGGATTCTTTATTTATATAATCAAAATCAGTATTTAATGGAACCAGATAAGTGGAGGGACTAGTTATGTCAGTAGCCGAAAATATGGAATAAAAGGGGTGAAAGTCTTGCATTTCTTTCATTTTCACCATTACACACTCTCTCTCTAAACCTCTATCTCTCTCGGCTCTCTCTCTCTCTAAGTAAATCAAGAAGAGAAAAATTTGTGGAAATTGAAGCTGAAAATTTGGATTCAAGTAACAAGGAAGGATCTATCAACACTGCTATCATCGAATTAAGGTAAACATTACTTAAACTCTCTAAAATTAAGAGTTTTTGGTCGGTTTTTGATGAAAACCGAACCATAGATTTGGAATAGCAAATGCTAATGCATGTACGATCAAGTTGTAGATTTGTTTAAATCTAGTGTATGAGATGTTATATAGTGAATTTCAGCTTCTGATTCGAGCTATAAGTATGATTTTTGAGATTTGTGTGTGTTCTTAGTGTGTGTTCGATGGATGAACAAAAATGGTCAAAAAAATGATGTAATTTGGTACATAAAGGTGTTAATATTAGTGTTAAAAGTGTTGAAAATAGATGTATTTTAGTTGGCATAATTTATTTCATGCAAGGAAATAAGTATAAAAATAACTTGGATTAAATCTGGAAAATAATATTCAAAACTGCACAAGTTCGAAGGGGTCCGAATTCGGATCCGAGATGAACTTGGATCTGGTCCGAATTCGGATGAGGCCCGGATTTCTGGAAAATTAATATATCAAATTATTTCTAAGTATTGGAATTTGGATGAGGGTCCGAATTCGGTTGGGGACCGAATTCGGATGTGCCCGAACTTGTAATGTGATCCGAAATTGGCTTTTGGTCCGAAATGTGATAATCAAAATGGTAAAATATTATAAGTGTTGGAATTCGGATATGGTCCGAAAATAAAGGAGTCCGAATTGGGGCTTATATGTATGGACCGAATTGGGATTTATGGAGGATCCGAATTGGGGATCCGAATTCGGGTGGGGTCCGAATTCGAACATAGATCCGAAATTGGGACCAAATTTTGCAAGAATTATAAAATTAAGTTTTATGAAATTAAACAAGTTATTGACACAATGTGTTGTTAAAACTGATTTAACAGGTCCCTTGTGGTGTTGTTTAACCCACAGTGGGGTACTTTGTGGATCCGGTTGAAATCCCGGGGAGAAATAAAATTAATTGAAGTATAATAACGCACCCACTGTGAGTACCTTTGATTTTAACATTGCTGCATCTGCATTATGTTTGCATTGCCTGCTGAGGCATGTTGTTTCATATTCGTTTGGCATTCTACTAACATGCGTATATGTTGATGCACATTCATACTTGTTGCATGTCCGTTCATTTGTTGTGCATCCTTTCGATGGGCCTGCGTGGTCGCATCTGTACTCTGATGTTACTGTGCTATATGACCAAGAGTTTGACACCTCTGTGGTCAGGATAGAGAGTAAGTCATCCCCGATGTAATGTCTGCCTCAGATGGTTGGTTTTCTTATGCCGAGTGTCAGCTCGAAGGAGCTGCGGCTCGGGTTTGCGTACTTTGAGTACGTGTGGAGTATACGGTATGTGTTACTGCGGTTACTCTGGGTGGCATCATAATGATTTGTAGAATGTGTAAAATCATATGGTATTCACTAAGCTTTAGCTTACCCCTTCAGTTGTTACGTTTTTACAGGAAAAGGGAAATCCGCTGCGGGACCGTCTAGCTAGGACGTTTATTGAAGTATTTGAAGATTCCCACTGTTTTAACTTGGTATTTGGTTTATGGAATTACTGTTGTAATAAATTTGGGGATGATGTATTACTTTTGAGTTTGTAGACTTAGACGTGTAACTTATGTAGCACCGTAGTGTGTGGGACACAAATTTGTATTATTTGTATTTTATGCTTCCGCACTGTAATTTAAGCTATCAGATCATTATGTTATCTGTTTGTTGGTGATTAATCCTGGGTAAATTGTAATTGATGGTTAATGTGGCAAGGGTGTCACAACCATCATTATTGCTCAGTGTTGGGTTAATGTTAGGCTTATGATGTGCTGATTACATTATGAAACCATAAAGGGTAGCTAGAGCTGAGCATTCTGATGATACCCATACAGCAATTACTTGTAGCTAGCCCAGTACGTGGTTGATCCCCACTAATGATGCGTGTGTATGGTGTTATCATTTTCCGAGCATTCCTTATGAAATTGTCTAAAAGTCTCAAGAGCAATAAAAGTTTTATAACTGGGAGCTGAGCAAAGACGTGCATCAAAGAGCATTTAATTGGCCAATGTCCCTTCGAGATTTAAGCTGTGCATGAGCCGAGTGCAGTGCATGAGCTTTCAGCATTCATAATTGCATGTTAAATGTGAATTTCTACATTCTCACTAAGCAATTAAGCTTACCCCATTGTTGCATTATTTTTCAGGTAAAAGCAAAGAATTGGTTGGACCTAGTTCATAGGTCAAGATTCTGAAAGAGCTTGAAGTGCCTTAGAACATGTTTCATCACATTGGTACTTTACTGATGATAGAGCTTTGGGGTTCGGGGCTAGTTTATATTATGAGATTTGATGTAATAGTATAGAAGTTTGTTCCTTATTACTTAAAATTGTCTCTGTTTGTAATTAACTTTAATTCCGCACTTTTAGTTATTAGCTTAGTTTCTTGATTGATATTGCATTGCTACTGGGGCCTAGTCTTAAGACCTTTGAGAAATCACGGGTCTTACGGGATGGTATCAGAGCAAATAGTTGAGTGAATCATTGTCTTACGTGTAATACATGATCCCAAACTTGTGCAATGCTATAGTATCAATCATGACAGGATGGCTTGAACTAAGATAGGTTCAGAGACTAGTAGGACGGGGCATGAAAGGGTACAATGTGCTAGACTAATGATCTAATACTTAGTGATTTGTATTTCAGAGCTATGTCAGGAGAAGGTGGACCATCAGGTGGCATGACCCCAGAGCAAGTCCTGGAAATGATGCAACAACTAATTACCCAGCATAATGAGCAACAAACAAGTTTATGTTAGAACAAATTGAATCAATAAAGAAAACTAAAAAGAGAAATAAACATAAGAAGAATCAAACTGAACTAGTCAAGCGAATCGAATTCTGATAACGTGCATGTCAATCAGCGAGTTGAGCAGCCAAAAAGCTGTAGATTTAAGGTCTTCAAAGCGAGTGGTTCCATAACGTTTGAAGGCACAGTAAACCCAAAACAAACGTTAGATTGGGTAAGTCATACTGAAGCAATCTTCAGTATCTCAGATTGTCTGGACAGCAATAGAGTTATGTTCGCTACAACACTATTCGTTGGAGCTGCTAGAGCCTGGTGGAAGACGCAAAAGAGCATCTATGGTGAGGAAGCAATTAAGTCACTGGACTGGGAGCAGTTCTTGGAAATGTTCAACGATAAATACCGTCCAACAGACAAACAAGACGAAATCGATATGCAATTGATGCAGTTGAAACAAGGAACTAAGACCGTTGATGAATACGAGCATGAGTTCTCGAGACTTTGCGGCTACTCGTTATATCAAGTAGAAACAGAAGAACGTAAGGTAAACGGATTTAGATTGGGTCTGAATCGAACATATAGAAGACAAATGAGTAGCATAAAGTTCAAAATGTATCTCAGTATAGTGGAAGCAGCAAGAATGGTGGAGCGGGAATTCAGAAATCTCAGTTGTGAACCCGTTATGATGGCTATAAGCCCAACTTGTCCAACTCCACCTAAGAAACAGAAATTCAGTAGATTCTTCGGTTCATCCAAGTCTAGTTAGCAACAGTCACAAGCATCTTCTACACCTCAGAAGACTAAAGCCTATTCCATACAGCCGAAAGCACGACCGTGTAAACGTTGTAGCAAATTCATAGTAGACGTTGCAACCCTAGAGATGTGATCTGTTACACCTGTAAACAGATTGGACATGGAAGTGATGAGTGCTCGGAAAGAAACGATGTGTGTTATAACTGTGGTGAACCTGGACATTATGCCAAACATTGTCCAAATGCACACCGGCTTACTAATCCTGCACAACCAATCGGCAGAGCAATGCAACAGAGTACTACAATGATATCGACAGCAAAGGAGCGAGCTTTCCATATAACTGCCGAAGATGCTGAGGAGACACCAGAAACACCAAAAGACCACAATGGTAATTAAATTAAGTGTCTTATATGTTTAAATGTTTTAAATACAATTGTCAGATGAATTTCAATTCCAAAATAATAATAATAATAATAATAATAATAATAATAATAATAATAATAATAATAATAATAATAATAATAATAATAATAATAATAATAATAAAATAATAAGTATTGAGTTAGTCTGTATAACCTTGTCATCGATGGTGAATAGTGCGGATGACGTATGGGTTGTATCAGTTGAAGTTACGATACAAATGTCTTTCCAATCAGAAATTATACCTATAAACTATATAGGTATTGGTAATTAAATCATGCACGATTCAAAAGCCTATCACATGTCAATATAAATGTAAGTATTGGATTCTCATTACGTCGACGCGAGAATAGTGAGATGTCCAATATGGAATTCTTATTCCACCTAATGGTGCATAAAAAGTTGTTGCCAAGAGGATGAAGTAATCTTGAATCCAGGGATTTACAAATTAAAAGTCATTCAAAGTTTTGACAAAAGTCAATTTGATTCATAATCTGCTAAGCGAATGATGATCATATAATCATCAATGTAATAAAATTGTTCAATAAGTACAGATATCAGACCCCAAAAGCCCTAACAACTAGTTCAAGATCAAACAAAAAATAGATATGAGCTAACTAATGCATTGAGTTGCTAGCCGAATTGGTTGAAGTATATTTTAAATCACAAAGCATAAGTCCATATAGTAAATGTATAAATGATAAGTCAGAGTTCCTAAAATACCTTAAATCAGTGCATAACTCAGCTAATAAGCTATATAATATGGAAAATCATTGAATGTATTGGTTGTAAGAGCCAAAGAAGCAAGAAGTTATGGAAAGACAAATGGTGCTCATTCAATAAATCACCAGAATGTTTTTGTCAGATATTAGGGATTCATGCCTACCTTGTAATCCCTAACTACTCTCATATGAAAATAGACAACTTCGAGGACGAAGTTTACGCGTGGTGGAGCCCGATCTGTAACAACCTAAAACTATGCTTGGCTCTAAATAACATGTTTAACATTAATTAATACGTTTAATTCAAATTTGTTAAGAATTAACCAGTTTAATGTAATGTTAATTACATTTCAACAATCGGATTTAATTAAGTAAAAAAAAATTATTACAATTAAGTCATAAATGTTAATTATGAAGTTTAAAATGTTGAATAGGAGAAATTGAAAGAAAGTTAAGTTAAGGGGGTTAATTGGTCAAATAGCAAAATTAGACAAATAAATATTTGTATCTGCTCTCAAGAAGTCTTACCAATTCTCCCAAACCTACGGTTCCTACATCAAAGAATTTCACAATCCACCATCAAAATTCAAGATTTAAGTTGGAAATCAGCAATTTATCATCAAATTTCAAGATTATTACAAGAATACAAGGTAAACTCATACTTTAATTCATGTATTCTGTTCATATATCTATCTTACGGTTGCTGAAAATTTTCATTACATTCAAAAGGCTTCAATCTTCAAATTGATGATCAATAAGAGTTTCAATCATCAAATAAAATACATGCATGTTATGATTATGTATTTAATTGACTAAATTTGCAATTTCAAGCCTAAACTCCAACATTGAAAGTAAAAATAAAATTCTGAAACTCAAACAATGTTGCTGTCAAAATGGTGTCAATATTTCTGTTTTGGTCGAAAAAGAGAGGGCCAAGAAGGCCATATGGCCTTCGGCCATGGCTATAAAATTTTTATGTGTGTTTATTGAACATTTGGGTGTGACACCCTTGCCACATCAACCACCATTTACCAAACACCCAGGATTTAATCACCAACATATAAATATATAATGATATGATTACCTAGTTAAAGTGCGGAAGCATTTAAATAACTATATAAGTAATACAACAGTGTCAAACACCCTATTGTACTATAAGGTACCGAATCTAAGTCTACATACTCCATTCAAGTGTTACAACATCCATAATATATTACAACATTGTTCCAAAACACAATTACCGATTAAGTAGTATCAAATCTTCCAAATATTCACAAACGACCTAACTAGAAGGTCCAGCGGCAGATTTTCCCTTTCCTGTAAAAATAAAGCAACTAAGAGGTAAGCGAATGGTTAGTGAATACACATATTACGCATTTTATAAATCTTTATGAAGCCCCAAGAGTAACACCGATGACGAACATCGTATACCCTCTTCGTACACCAAGTACGGAACCAGAGTTGCAGCCCCTTCGAGCCCAAAGCTCGACATAAAACATACCATCTGAGACAAACGTACGATCGGGGATGACATACTGCCTACCAGAACCTCGGAGGGATCAGCTCCGGGTCATATAGCGCAGTAACATCGGAGTAATTGATGCGACCCACCGGTCCATCACTAGATGCACAACAAACGAAACGGACATGAAACAAATATGAATGTGCATCTAAATCTACGCAAGTTAGTAGAGTTCCAAATAATAATTGAAGCAACACGTCTCAGCAGGCAAAAGCTATCATAAAACAGATATAAACATGCGAAATCTACTGTACTCACTGTGGGTGCGTAATTAATCTTTAACCAATATTATTTCTCCTCGGGATTTCAACCGGATCCACAAAGTACCCCACTGTTGGTTAAACAACACCACAAGGGACCTGTAAGTCAGTTGCAACAATACCTCGTGTCAATAATTGTTTAATTTTGTAAAACCAAATTTTATAAGTTTGCAACATTTGATCCCCATTTCGGATCCAAGATAAATTCGAATCCCAATTCGGACCATAGCTAAATTCAAACCTCAACTAAGTTTGAGCCCATCTCAGGTTCGAACCTAATCCTTTGAATAACTTTTGTTATTTTATGCGTTGTCTATGTGTTTCATTCAATATATTCGAGCTTAGAGAGTGGGTATTTCGAATTTATATACATAAACTCGAACCTAAACTCGATCATAGGACCAAATTCGAATCCATTTAGGGGTTAAATTCGAACCTAATCTCGAATTTAGGGGTTAAATTCGAACCCTATGATGTTAAATTCGAATACATACTCGAATTTAGTACAAAAATCGAGTTTGTTCTTGCATTTCGACTTTGTTCTTGGCATTCTCGAATTTGTTCATATTTACAGCTTAAATCACACATTTCTAAGTCTAAAAATCACGAATATGTTAAGTATTAAGCCTAGTTTCGATTCTATTATACATACTCTATCATATTCTAGCTAAAGCTCAAGCAAATTAGCTTTATTCACACAAGAAATGATAGATTCGAATTTCTATTCTTAAAACCGAAAATATAACAGCTTAAAAAGGTCGATTCTTACCTCAAATTCGAACGAAATCACGAATGCAACCGTAGATTGTTGTAGTACTCCTCGAGATCTTTCCGATGACGTATAGAACTCGATAATCGACCGGTCGGTTTGGGAGGAAATTAAGAGAGAAGGTAGAGAGAATTCTAGAGAGAGAGTCTAGAGAGAGAGAGAGGTGGTGAAAATGAAAGGCATTTGGCCTTTTTATTCCCATCTTTCCCCATTTTGCACATTTCACCCCTCAACTTAACTGGTTCCATAGAATACTGATTTATTCTTAGTTTTATCATTACTAACTTTTATAATTCATAATACTCCATAATAATAATTCAGAGTTCTCAATTTTTCTTAAAATAACAACAAACTTTTAAATATCATAAATACATAATCATTGCTCATAATTCAACTTAATTATAAATTATCCATCTAAATAAAAATCTGAATTACAGTAAATAAATTCGAGGATGTTACATTGGGAATCAAAATCGTCCTTAAAACATTTCCAAATCGCTGCTGGAAAAAAATGAAAACAGAATGAAATTGTGCAGTGTGTGCGTGTGCAGTAGGTATTTGTGTGTTTGCTTGATTATTTGTGCATCCAAGTCCCCTTTTTATTCTCTTAATTGGCTGCTGGAAAAGAAGAAAAACAGAATAAATATGAGCTGTGTTGTTTACGTGTATGCTTAGTCTACAATAAGAAGCATCAAACACTCTTTGACTTACCATTATTGCTGCTGGAAATATAAGGAAATCAGAATAGAAAGTGTTGTGATTGTGCAGTATTTTTTTTTTAAGTATTTAGCATGAAAGAACCTAGATTCACCAAGGCTGTGAATCTCGGTTGTTGGATGGTTAAAATAGAAACAGCAGCAGCCCACAAATGCACCTAAATCTCGGATGTTTTAACACCCATCAACACCAATATATATGTATAAGTGCAGCATCAATTTTCCTTGATTGTTTCATAAATCTCGAATGTTTCATGTTGCAAAACAGAACCAACAGTCTTTTTTACTTATTTATTTTGCTAAGTGTGTGAGTGGTTGTGCTAGAAAGAAAGATCTGAGATTCTCACAAGGGATAATCTCGGATGTATGCTTTTGTGTGTGTGTCCAGCAAGTAACAACCAACAGCATTAGTCTATTTCTTTCTAAATCTCGGATGTGTGTGTTGATGTGTGTCTAGTACATAGCAGTTCAATTGCTAAGTATGTGTGTTCTTTAATAGGCTTATATATATGTGTGTGTGTATTCTGTGATTTTAGGACAGCAGCAACAGTATACCAGCCCACAACATAACCCTTATTTTTGCATTGTTGTGCAGTCTAAAAACGCAGCGCCTTTTAATTGTGGTTTTCATGTTGCAACTTGACTATTCAGCCTTATTTCACACACATTTATTGAACCTTAAACATATTGCATTGATCCAACATATTGTTACCTACAATCTAGCATCAAATATTGAAATAAATGGCATGAAATGGGGGAATTGTTTGGGCTGAGAACTTGTAGACAGCAGCCTTTTTGGCTTTTTGGTGCTGCAACTCCTTCGTTTAAGGCCTTAGTTTGAGCATTTAATGGACTCCAAAACATTGAAAATTAATCCTTAAACATCTAGCACGATTCCTACACACATTTAGCCCTTAAAATCAAATACAACATTTGAATAAAGGTGACACGAAATGGCTAATATGGTGCTGTGATATTCTGGACAGCAGCAAACACGTCAATAAGACTATAATTGTGGCTTGGCCTTGGCCAAAATCCCCTCGTTTCCTAGCCTATGCCTTTGTGACTTTGGCCAAGACATTAAGGTTCATTAATTATGTATTTTAACTTGTATATTAGGCTGTTATTGACAGCAAAGAAGGGCTGTAACAGCAGCCCCAAAATGATTAAATCAACATGGCCTTAGTCCATAGCTTAAGTCCATAAGTTTTGTCTTGATTGCCTTGACCTTTGGACTTGTTATAGGGCCTAAAATGACTTAATAACTAAAATGTGAGACGAGTAAAAGGGGTATGTGATGACCAAAAGACGCCAAGAATAAGCATATATGGACACGTGACACCAAATGAATACGCCTTGAGACTTGAATCTTAGGAAATGAAGCATGAACCAAAGTAAAGCCATTGGGTATTCTGTATACATTATACACCCCATATAAATTAGTATTGCATGTGTGTGTGCTTGTATGACCATTCATTAATTAATGAACATTAAGACATGCTAACAAGCAATAAAAAGGCATAGTTAACTCAGAAACATATACTTAGACATAATGACAACACAATGACACTCCATATAAGACACATAGAATTATCGAACCTTGAATGAAATATTCTAATGAAATTGTTGGCCATATTCATCTCAATATAATCAAAATATGAGAATTTGATATTAAAGACCAATGAATGAACACTCAGATGATATCAAGATTAATAAAATATCAAAAATTGATATGATTACAGATTGAGCAATATGAGAAAGCTAAAAGTCATATTAAAGCGCTTCAGTGAGGGCTGTAGCGAAGTGGCGAGCTGTCTGTACGTCTGATATAAATCAGATAGTGGTTCTAACCCACTACAGATTGTGAGCAACAGAGCCAGAGAGTACAATTAACCAGTAACT
Organism: Centrapalus pauciflorus; assembly: GCA_020465985.1. Lineage (NCBI taxonomy): Eukaryota > Viridiplantae > Streptophyta > Magnoliopsida > Asterales > Asteraceae > Centrapalus > Centrapalus pauciflorus. Next base: position 104,851 of record JAANYP010002033.1, on the reverse strand, counting down.
GTGAGTTGTATATTTTACTTTAACTACAAATTATGTGAATTGAGACTTTTGTTGCATTATCCTGATTTTTATAGGCATTCCGATCTTATTGAGCATATTGATAAATTGTCATGATTACTATGATTTGTTGAGCCGATCTTTTCTTCTTCTAGCTTCTATTTCATTGACGAGTCATTTGATTGTTAAGCTTAACACCATCATTATTGCTCAGTGCTAGGTTAATGTTTTGCTTATGATGTGCTGATTTACATGATGAAAGCACAAAGGGTAGCTAGAGCTGAGCATTCTGATGATACCCATACAGCAATTACTGGTAGCTAGCACAGTACGTGGTTGATCCCCACTAATGATGCGTGTGTATGGTGTTATCATTTTCCGAGCATTCCTTATGAAATTGTCTAAAAGTCTCAAGAGCAATAACCGTTTTATAACTGGGAGCTGAGCAAAGACGCGCATCAAAGAGCATTTAATTGGCCAATGTCCCTTCGAGATTTAAGCTGTGCATGAGCCGAGTGCAGTGCATGAGCTTTCAGCGTTCATAATTGCATGTTAAATGTGAATTTCTACATTCTCACTAAGCAATTAAGCTTACCCCGTTGTTGCATTATTTTCAGGTAAAAGCAAAGGATTGACTGGACCTAGTTCATAGGTCAGGATTCTGAAAGAGCTTGAAGTGCCTTAGAACCTGTTTCATCACATTGGTACTTTACTGATGATAGAGCTTTGGGGTTCGGGGCTAGTTTATATTATGAGATTTGATGTAATAGTCTAGAAGTTTGTACCTTATTACTTAAAATTGTCTCTGTTTGTAATTAACTTTAATTTCACACTTTTAGTTATTATCTTAGTTTCTTGATTGATATTGCATTGCTACTGGGGCCTAGTCTTAAGACCTTTGAGAAATCACGGGTCATACGAATATCAATCGGAAATGCATTATAATCGAATCTATTCGAGAACTCCACAGCAAAGGCCGAGAGTGAACTTAAATCACTTTGCACCACAATAGACTCCAATTCAAAGACCCAAGTCACCTGAAAGGCGAGATGGGTATATGAAAGAGTTTAAGTATGTGGACGAGAATGGTATTACCAAGTTAGTTATGGCTTGGGTTCCCCGTAATAACTAACCTATTTACTTTCATGTGCAGGAGATAACTACAGGTCCAAACAACAAATGGTTCGTCGACAGTGGTTGCTCCAGGCACATGACTGGGAAAAGAAGTCTACTCGCAGACTTCAAAGAGGCGAATCGGGGCTTTGTATCATTCGCTGGCAATAAAGGAGGAAATATCACCAGTACTGGAGTGGTCACTAATGGGACTATCAAATTGGATCAAGTTTATCATGTTGATAAACTGGTTCACAATCTCATTAGTGTATCTCAAATCTGTGATAAGAAGAACTCAGTACTTTTCACTGATACTGAGGCGTTAGTGCTGAAACCGGGATTTAAGGTTCCTGAAGAATGGATACTGATGAGGGCTCCAAGGAAGAATGACCTGTACATACTTGACAAGAACAAACCAGAATCTTCGATGGGACCAATTTGTCTACTATCAAAAGTTTCAGAGACTGAATCGGTTTCATGGCACAGACGCATGGCACACTTGCACCTAAGAAAATGAACTACATTACGAAAAATGGGTTGGTGCAAGGTGTTCCCATGAAGAGTTTTCAGTTCGAGGACAAGTGTCTGCCATGCAAGAAAGGAAAACAACACAAGAAAGCACACAAGCCCAAGACTCAGAACTCAATCGTTGCCATATTCGATTTGTTGCATATGGACCTCTTCGGACCAATCAACAAAAGGAGTATAGGTGGTAGTTGGTACTGTTTAGTTATTACTGATGATTACTCACGGTTTTCTTGGGTTTTCTTTTTAGGTACAAAGGACGAGACGACTGCAAAGCTCATCGGGTTCTTAGACCAATTGGAAAATTCTTATGGAACGAGGGTTAAGCGTATCCGAAGTGATAACGGAACAGAATTTAAAAACACTGTTATTGGTGTATATTGCCTATCGAAGAGCATAGTGCATCAATTTAGTGCACCTTATGAGCCACAACAAAATGGGGTGGCCGAACGGAAAAACAGGACATTGATTGAGGCAGCAAGGACCATGCTTTCGGATTCAAAGCTTCCTACCATGTTTTGGGGGGAGGCAGTGAATACCGCATGCCATGTTTTAAACCGGGTCCTTACTGTCAAATCATTGAACAAAACCTATTATGAAGTTTTGAATAAACGGCCACCAAATTTAACTGGCTTTGAACCTTTTAGGGTACCATGTACTTTAATGAAATCAAAACATCAACCAAAGTTTGGTGAAAAGGCTGACGAAGGATACTTCCTAGGTTATGTGCCGAACTCACCAAACAAACGGGTTTTTAACAAATCAAATGGTACAGTAGAGATTGTGTATAACATTGATGTCACAAGTTATACACATGAACCCCAAAAAGGTCCGGAATGGATATTTGATTACAATAAATTGTTTGAGTCATTTAACATTCCTCTGGATGGAAATGCAGGTACAATCGAATAGGACTTGTCGTCATTAAACTTGAATGACGAGGGTCAAAGTTTTCCAAGGATCACCGTTCCATCAACATCCGAGCCTACATCAACTGAAGATAGATCTCCGGAAGAAAATGATTCTGAAATGCCTACAGACGAAAATCAGACAACAAATTCTAGCTCAGAGGACAGTGTCCATGAGGAAGAAAATATGGAGTCTGAAGTCGATCCCCCGTTAGGAGAGATAGGATCAAATTTTGGAGAAAATCTTAGGGTTGACGAGATAGAGACATCTAGGATTAATAAGACTCATCCTATCGAGAGTATCATAGGAAATCCTAGTGCTGGTGTGAGGACTAGGAGTAGTTTGAATAACAACACAGTGTTGTTGTCGATGATCAATAACTCTGAGGCCTTTCATACTTGCCTTTACTCATGTTTCATCTCGCAAGTAGAGCCGAAAAATGTGCAAATGGCACTAAAAGACAACTCTTGGGTTGAAGCGATGCAGGAAGAACTATCACAATTTAGGAAACTAGAAGTGTGGGAGTTAGTTCCGTTACCTCGAGGAGAAGTTGCAATAGGAACCAAATGGGTTTTTAAGTGCAAGAGAGATGATCGGGGTATAGTCACTCGCAACAAAGCAAGATTGGTGGTAAAGGGTTTCAACCAAGAGGAAGGAATCGATTACAATGAAGTGTTCGCGCCAGTAGCAAGGCTTGAAGCAATCCGACTGTTTCTAGCTTTTGCTTCCTTCAAAGGCTTTAAAGTTTATCAGCTAGATGTTAAGAGTGCTTTTCTTTATGGGAAAGTAAAGGAACTGGTGTATGTGGAACAGCCGCCTGGGTTTACAGATCCAAAATATCCAGACAGAGTATATCGATTAGATAAGGCTCTGTATGGATTACATCAAGCACCGAGGGCGTGGTACGAAACTCTATCCAACCATCTTTTAGACAACGGGTTTGGAAGAGGGAGAATAGATAGTACGTTGTTTGTGAAGCGAAAAGGTGAACATTTCATCCTGGTACAAGTGTATGTCGATGATATCATTTTTGGATCATCAGACGAGCTGATGTGCACCGATTTTGAAAAGGTGACGAAGTCAAAGTTTGAGATGAGTGCGATGGGTGAGTTAAACTTCTTTCTGGGTTTGCAAGTCGAACAGAGGAAGGAGGGCATGTTTATTCAACAGACGAAGTATGTCTATGAATTCTTAGAGCGCTTCGGGATGGAAGGAACCAAGCTGACAGCTCACTTCAGCACGCCGATTCAAGTGAATCACAATCTCGGACCGGGTACAGAAAGTGATACCGATGTGGATTCGACATTATATCGGGCCATGATTGGGTCACTCATGTATTTAACTGCTACAAGACCTGATATAATGTTTGCTGTGTGTATTTGTGCTAGGTTTCAAGCTAATCCAAAGGAGATGCACATGAAAGCTGTGAAGCAGATTTTGAGATACCTCAAGTCGAAACCGAAGCTGGGTCTTTGGTATCACGCGGAGGGCGATATGGAATTGGAAGCGTTCACAGATTCAGACTACGGGGGTGCAGCTTGAATCGCAAGTCAAACAACTGGAGGTTGTCAGTTCCTAGGAGAGAGGCTCGTTTCCTGGTAATGCAAGAAACAGACTTCGGTAGCCGTGTCAACGTGCGAGGTCGAATATGTAGCTGCTGGTAGTTGCTGTTCACAGGTTTTGTGGATACAACAACAATTGCAGGATTACGGTTTGACTTATACTCATACTCCTATTAGGATAGATAACCAATCAACTATTGCAATAACCAATAATCCAGTTAAACACAGTAAAACCAAGAACATAGACATAAGACACCACTTTATTCTTGATTGTGCTGAAAAGAACTTAATAAAGCTGGTAAAAGTTGCAACGGATGATAATAATGCGGATTTATTTACTAAAGCTTTTGATAAGTCACGTTTTGAGTATTTAGTTCAACTAAACGGAATGCGTAATCCAGAGTAAATTGACCTTAGTAGAATTAATTTCTTTTTTTTTAGCAGTAGAGTTTCTTTCTTTTTATAGTAAGTTTAGTCGTTTAGGAAAATTTCCTTTTATAGTAAGTTAGTAGGTTATTTTATTTTCTTATTCTCGTTTATGAAAAACAAAAGAAAAAAGAGAGAACACCATAAAAAATTAAAAAAAGAGAATATCAAAAAATGAGTTAAGTCTTAGATTCATAGGTTCAAAGTGACGAAAATTGGCACAGTCTTTACGATCTCTAAGTGTTAAGCTTTCACACATAATGCACCTAAACTTCTAAGTGTTATACATTATCTAGTTTGATATGTTGGTAGGCATAATACATATAGGGAGTCTCAAGGCTAATAAAATATTCAAGTAAAAGTCAGACGTGTCAGAGACATACAGACATTGATTCTAAATGAGGTATGCAAACTTTCTGGGGATGTATAGCAACATCAGATACATCTTAAAAATGGAAAGAATAGAAAAATCATGATACTGAGTTGAGAGTCAAAACAAGTAACTCTGTTGTACGTAAGTACAGACCTGTTGCCTGGTTTGACTCGAGTTAGCAAGATAAGTCGCTTTGTTGTACGTCGGTACAGACCTGTCACCGCTCTCTTGCTAGCTTTAAAAATAAACTTTAAGACAAACTAAGACACTTTGTTGTATGTAAATACAGACCTGTGTCCGACGTTTGCCTTTTAAAGAAAGTTTGCAATACCGAAAAATTATAATCATTGTGTGTATGCCTTGATCATAGAAGTATGTCTAAGTATGAGTCACGTAGGGTAATTTCTTGATAAATAAAAAGGCCAAGGGAGATTCCAAAATGTAACATGTTTAAAGGGAAAATAATACCAACAATCATCTAGAGATGTGTGTCACGACAAACAATAAAAGGAATCAAAAATTCCTAAGTGTGAAAGTAAGATACTGAAAGTGCGTATTTGACACCGCTATCCGATTGAACCTTTCCTTGACTGTACTCGCCAAAAATATTTTGTTAGTATTAAGTTTAGGATGTAACTTTAAAATTAGTGTAGATTAGTTTATGTTTAATTTTTGTTCAAAAATTTTATTTTACTTTATTTTATTTTATTTTATTTTATTTTATTTTATTTTATTTTATTTTATTTTATTTAGGAAAAATGTCAAAAGTTACTGAGGATGCATTATTAGTTGAACAAATAAACATTATGTGAAAATCTTGTGCTTAGTGTAAAGAAATTTTGCATAGTTATTCCCTTACACGAAAAAGTTGGAAAAGTTGAAAAAGTTGAATTTAATTCAAAGATTTTCAAAATTTTCAAGTTAAATTCGAATTTAAGCAAAATCGAATGATACATTCGAATTTGGTGGTGAATTCGATTTTGGCAGTAAGTTCGAATTTGGAGACAAATTCGAAGGTGGTTGGTATAAATAGGTCGACAGTGAACATTCATTATTCACCTACATTCGAATTTGAGTCTTCGAGTTTATCGTATGATTTCGAGTTTACTGCTTCGAGTTTGCTGTATTTCGAGTTTTCCACTGTTAATCGAGTTTTTGTCCGTTTGTGTTCGAGTATTCTACCAAAATCTAGGTATAATAAACATCTTTATACAAGATTTAGGAAGTATTTAGACTCAATTTGTACAAAAATCGACCGACTTTGAGGTTTTAATGGTGTGAACTTTGCAATTCAAAATAACAAAGTTTGAACCGGTGAAACTTCAAATAAGTGACAAATATCTTTGATTAGAACCTATTAGGACTTATGGATGTGATTTTCTAAGTCTACAATGGTTTAAATCTTGGAGTTTTGTTTTTAAAATGCCGATGCTTCGTGTTTGTTCATAGATTCGAGTTTGTCACTAAACTCGAATAACTCATTAAACTCGAAATAAGGGTAATTCGTATATGTTATTCGAATTTACCATTAAAATCGAAACATTTGACTACATTTTAAATCAAACTTGTAGAAATTCATATGTGTTTGATTTTGAACTTACATAAGTTCAAAATAAAACAAATTTGAATTTAAACAAGTTTATGTTTATTTTGATCATTCTAATATATTGTATACTTTATTGTGAAGATATGGCGGATAGAGTGTTTATCCAAAAGCACTATATGGTCGTTTCTCCAGACCGTGAGCTGCCTGAAGCTCAGGCATTCCGCCAGATGGTGGATTTTTTGCCTGCTTCAAGGGTTTCTTATGCCCTTTCGCACAACGTCCAGATAGTGTTGCTTTATGTTCAGGAATTTTGGGATCACCTGCAGGTCGACTGCACAGTCACTCCGACAGTGTTAAGGACCAGAATAGCCGGGCAGCCACTTGTGTTCTTAGCAGATGTTTTGCGCAGAGTCTTGCAGTTGGGATCTGCAGAGCAAGAAGCTGGACCTATAGACTTTCCGTTGGACGTTAGGCAAGCTGCGTTCTTAAGAATGGGGTATAGTCTTGATGTGGCAAATGAATCATATATGAAGAGCGGTTTCATTGGGCAATGGAGATATTTAGCACATGTATTCATGGTGTGCTTCGCTCCAAAGAAAGCAGGTTTTGATTACATAGTGTCAAAGATGCAATCATCGATGATAGCATTGGTCTACAACCAGAGGTTCAGTTATTCTGAAATGTTCTTTGCGGAGTTTGTTCATCAAATAACAGCTCCAGCAAGAGAAGGATTTTTTATGTATCCTAGGTTCGTGATGATGTTGATCCGACATTTCTTGCCAAATTTGCTGCAATTACCAGAAATTCAAAGTGTTGCTGTGATCGACAAGAGAATATTTGCAGATTGTCAAGCGCATAGGGGTGCATTGGATAGACCAGTAGAGGCACCACTTTTTGGTGCTGTGGTGAACCCTGATTTTCAAGCCCCTGAAGGTGCCAACTGGGCCGGGGAAGTTCATGTACCGCACCAGCCGCAACAACAACAGCAACAACAGAGGGCTCAGCAACAACAAAGATGGAGGCAGAGACCTTCAGTTAGACAAACTCAGGCTAAAAGGCCGTCATCTAGCAGGGTGCATGAGCCAGCAGAAGCAGGTCCTTCAAGTGTAGCCCCCGTAACTGATCCACGGGTGGAGACTCTGGAAGAGATTTGGGCTCAAGGGTCGCATGCAGATGAGGAGATTACGACTGCGCTCATTGGAGATATTCTGGAACCACCAGCTGGTGAAGAAGATATTTTTCGCCAGATAGAGGATTATGTACCTAAGGAAGAAGGTCAACCTGAGTCAACATCTGAATTTGAATCAGAAGAAGTAGAAGAGATTGAGGTTGAGGAAGAGATAGAAGACCCGTCTATCCGAATAACCACATATGGATCCCGAATAATGGTGATAAATCAAGAGGCAGAGAAAAGAAGAGTGTCTAGGGATTCGGATGAGGATGATTCCGATTTCGAGATTGAGGATACTACTCCTTTGGTGCCTAGGCATAGGGCCAAGAGGTATCGTTTTATGCAGGGAGCTTCATCGGCCTCTGCTTCTGAGCCAGAAATTCCAACCGCTCAGCCATCAGCTCAAACAGCCATTCCACCACCACCACCACCTGTTCAATCATCAATTCCACCACCGATTCCACCACCGATCACCCCGTCGCCTCTCACATCCATACCATCAACCTCACCCACCTTCATTGACAATCAACGGTTTTCTGAGCTCAGAAGCAAGGTTGATTTCCAACAAGTCCAAATATTCCAGCTTACGAAAGCCGTCGGTGAACTTCAAGCACACAATGCGAATATAGATAAGGAAAATCTTGAGCTGAAGACATTCGTCGCCGACCAGGCTGCCGAGATCTGCACTATGAGATCCCTGATTGCGAAATTAATCAAAAACTTAAAGGCTTAGGGGGAGACTAGTTGCAGGGATGCTGAAGTATTGAGAAGAGATGATGATGAAGGCAATGATCCCGATGCACCTAAAGAGAGTGAGCCCGTGAAGACCACCCCTCACGGGGCAGTAGTCACCAGTCTAGGTCCCACATCATGCAATACGATATCAACCATAACTAAGATAGAGTAATTTAGTGCGGAATATTAAATTACAGTACAAATTATTAGGATTTAAGTTTAATACAGATTACCGATTTTAAATTAAACTTATAAAGGGCACAAGTCTAATCTAAATCATGTCATCATATAATCAAGATAAATCTACCCAAACCATCATATTGTAATCTTTCAAGCAATACCAAAAAGGGTTTGCTGGGTAAAGGTCTATGAGAACTCCTGTCTTGATCTTGTAAGACCTAAGAACTAGGTCCGGCAGGTGACTTTCCTTTATCTTTTCCTGTAAAAATGGTAAATAGCAACTATAAGCAATGAACTGTAAATGCAATATCATATGAAGTGATAAATCAAATAGCTATCATGATCCACTGGGCAACACCGAACCATGGTGAGCACAGGTCACAATCCAGCTGATAATATGAATGTCAAATCAATCTAACATCAACAATATGTCTCAACCGGAAATCTAGCATGTTAAATCTGAATATCTATAACTCACAGATCTGGGGTCTTTATCAAACAGATGTAAAATCTGCCACCTGAGTTATCTCAGGATTTTATCTTTGTCAATCTGTTCTCTGTCAATTCAAATCTTTGACCCACTTTTTAAATCTTTAAATCAATGTTCAGAATTTCGCTGAACCTGTCCAGAATCATTTCATATCAATCTCATGTCAATATCATCATCTTTTATCTTTACAATCTTTAATTTATCTGATTTTGATAACTGTTCATTCATAAATCTTTCTTTCATTCATATTAAATTCTAAAAGGATCAGTATATATATATATTAATATATATAATCATTTTGCTAATTATCTTTTCAATTTATGAGTTGTCCATGTGTTTTATTCAATATATTCGAATTTAGGGAGTGGGGATTCGAATTTATATAATAAATTCGAACATGATGATAAATTCAAAGGTATCAATATCGAATACAAGCTAAAGTCGAAGCCAAGGTCTCGAACTTAGGATCAAAATCGAATACATTATCTCAAATTTATGCTCAAATTCGAACTATAGTCTCAAATATAGGGATAAGTTCGAACATATAGGTAAAGTCGAATATATGTTCTCGAATTTATGGTCAAATTCGAACATATATTCGAATTTAGCTAAAAATCGAGTTTGTTCCATGTATTTCGAGTTTGTTCTTGGCATCTCGAATTTGTTCATATTTTACAGCTTTAAATCATACATTTCTAAGTCTAAAAATCATAAATATACTAAGTATTAAGCCTAGGTTCGATTCTATTATACATAATCTATCAAACTCGAGTTAATACTCTATCAAAATAGCTTTAAATCGCATGAAAATGGTAAATTCAAAAAACCGAAAATAAGGAAACTTTAAACGTCGATTCTTACCTCGAATTCTTTGTAAATTGATGACCATTAATGATATTTGTAACTTCTTTCTTGAATTACTCCTCAAATAATGAAAGTATATGAATTTCTTGGATGAATTTGTGAAGAAATTCGAATTGTAGAGAGAGAGTAGAGAGAGAGTGAGTTAAGTAATTAATTATCCTTAAATCTGATTTATTGGTTTATATATATTCATTTAGTTATTTTGTGTAATTAACCCACTTTTACTTTTGTATCTTACATCTCTTTTATTTAATTATCTTTAATAATTTATTAAATCATAATTTAAATATTTATATAATTTAATTAAATATTTCATAACTTAATTAAATTACAATTCAAATAATGTAATAAAATTACATTATTGGTTCAAAATACTGAATTTATGACTGGATCAAAAGTTAGGTTGTTACAGAATGGGCTCCACCACGCACAAACTTCGTCCCTGAAGTTAGCAATGTTCGAACAGGATGAGATAAGTTGCTTTCATGACATCCTCAGATTCCCAAGACTGATGCGAACCTTTGTGGTGTTTCCACTGGACGAGCACCATCTGTATATCCTTATTTCTAAGCTTTTTGGTCTTCGAGTCCAGAATACATTCTGGATCTTCAACCACGCGAAGCTTTTCATCAACTTGCAGATTAACATGTGGTATTTTAACTTCTCTTACGTCTGCTAGACTCTTTTTCAGATGACTGACATGGAATACAGGATGTATTCCAGATAAGTCCGTTGGTAGTTCAAGACGATAAGATTGATTTCCTATCTTTTCGACAATCTTGAACGGACCGATGAATCTTGGAGCTAGCTTGTTTCTGTTTATGAACCGTACCACATTCTTCATTGGGGATACTTTCAGCATCACCCAATCGTTAACCGCAAAGCTGATAGATCTATGTCGATTGTCATAATATGACTTATGCCTGCTTTGAGCTTCTAGGTTATTTCTTCTAACAAGTTGAATCTTCTCGTGAGTCAACTGTAGAAGAGCAGGACCTGCTATAGGCGATTCACCTGTTTCACGCCAACAGGTGGGAGTTCTGCACTTTCTTCCGTACAAAGCTTCAAAAGGAGCCATCTTGATCGTAGAATGATAACTGTTATTGTAAGAGAATTCGACCAGAGGCAAGTGGTCATCCCAATTACCACCCAGATCAAGAACACAAGCACAAAGCATATCCTCAAGAGTTAAGATAGTACGTTCACTTTGGCCATCTGCACTTGGGTGATAAGCTGTAATCATAGAGATTCGAGTACCCATCCCATCTTCCAGCGCTTGCCAGAATCTTGATGTGAAACGATGTTGGTACACCCTGTGTGACGATAGCAGTCTAATCGATCTGCATTATGGTTTAAGTAATATTCTGAGTATTAACAAGTGTTTTGATATATATGTTTATATGTGTTTGTCTGTTATTGATTGTGTGTTTGAACTTGATGTAACATATTACAAGAAGTTCAAACATAATGGTCAAAGATTAACTCAAGCATAAGTAAAACATAAGTTTCATCACTTAAGTATTTAAGTGTATTGGCTAGATTCGAATAGGTAAAGGAAGACATTCGAATCTGTGATAGATTCGAATGTATCCTTAGATTCGAATGGGCTAGATTCGAGAGTGTCTTGTGGACAGACTCGAATGGGCCTTGGGCCAGATTCGAGCTTGGCCCACAACAGACTCGAATCAGGGTCTATAATTAGAGATAGACTCGAATCATTAAGGGACTTTTTAGCAGAATTCGTGAGGAATTAAGCAAAAGGCGATCTCGAGTTTATCAGCTAGGTGAGTGCCGTTTCGGAGAGAATTAGTTCGTAGGATCGTTCGTGTGTCGTTCGTTCAGCGTCTAATAGTCTCCGTGTTCCGTTGGTTGAGAGTTGTCCGTCTAACCGTCAACGAGGATTCCGCACTCGTTCACGGATCCGCGTCTAGATAGATCTTGCAGTCGTAGACCTTACAAGGATAAGGTCGAGGTTGAACACGATATTGTCAACTAGCAGAGTACAATTTCGGTATACAGAATCAGCCATAACATAGTTGTTACTGGCTGTCTCAATATCAATCACGACTGGAAGCTTGGATGGAGATTTTGATAATCTTTGCGCAAAAGAAGTCGATATAAGAGAACGACCAGCACCAGAATCGAATAATACGCGAGCAGGCATAGAGCTTAACAGAAACGTACCGGTAACCACGTCAGGGGTTTCCTTTGCTTCCTCGGCTGTTATCTGAAAAGCTTGAGTTCTTGCGGTCGGAGTTGCAGCTGAGCTTTTCATCGTAGACCCTCCAGCTGACGATTGTGACTGAACTCGTGGTCCACTACGACACTGATACATGAAGTGTCCGCGCTTTCCGCATTTCGCACATCTAAGTCCTCGCTGTGGACATTCTTCACTGCTGTGACCGGTTCTGTTACACGCAAAACAAGTGACATCATCTAGGTTACACAGCCCCATATGTGATTTTCTGCATCTCTTGCAGAATCGTGGCTCGTTCGTTAAAGAGAAGGCTTGCGCTTTCTGATAGGGGTGTGCAAAATAACCGAACCCGAATAACCCACCCGAACCGAACCTTATTCGGGTTAAATGGGTCGGGTTATTCGGTTTTCGGGTTTGTTAATCGGGTTAAATGGTAACCGAATAAGGTTTTCGGTTCGGGTATCGGGTGTGATGTAAAAATTTTGGGTTACCCGAATAACCCGATTAACCCATACATCAATAATCAAAAAATTAATAATAATAATAATATATCATCCCATCTTGGAATCTTGCGTCTACTTTAATAAAGATATAGGTTTTTATTTTTTACAAACCAAAAACACGTGTCTTTTCGACTCTTCCACGGTTCCCCATATATAGAATATAAATATTTAAATACTTAATTTTAAACTTTTTAACTCGTTTAACCCGTTCTACCCATTTTACCCAAACCATTTAACTCATTTAAACCATTTTATAGGGAATTCTACTTTTATACTAAAACCGATTAACCCATTTAACCCAAACCGAATAACCCGTTACCCATTTAACCCAAAACCGATTAACCCGTTCTCTTATTTGGTTCAGGTTCGGGTAGTTAACATATACCCTCATACCCGAATAACCCGAACTGAATAACCCGAAACCCGTTTAACCCGCCCGAATAACACCCATACTTTCTAAGGCGAACTGTATTGTCGGGATTGTTGAGGTTGTGACTTATTTGGCTTAAAGAATCTGCCAAATCTCTGTTTCTTCGGAGGAGATGGACATGTTGGGTTCGCTGATGGAGCGTATAGCTGATCGCCATATTCTTAATATCCTCTCTCGATCTGTCTGGCCGCTTCAACCATTTCCAGATAGGACTTATACTTTATCGCACTCATCGGATGTCGGTATCTCGGTTTGAGTCCTCCGTGAAATCTATTCATCTCTCTTTCTTCAGTAGCTACTTGATACGAGGAATAGCCGCAGAGTCGCGAGAATTCAAGCTCGTATTCATCAACAGTTTTAGTTCCCTGAGTCAACTGCATCAGTTGAACTTCCATCTTGTCTTGCTGGTCAATAGGGCAATACTTCGCGTTGAACATATCTAAGAATTGATCCCATTCTAGAGTCTGGATAACTTCCTCGCCATAAATGCTCCTCTGAGTCTTCCACCAGGCACGGGCAGCACCGACAAATAACGCAGACGCATAACTCACCTTTTTCGATTCTAAGCAATCAGAGATTCTGAAAATCTCTTCAGTATGACTAATCCAATCCATCGCCTGAATTGGATTCACTGTACCCTCAAAGTTCAGGGCACCGCTTGCTTTGAAATCTTTGAACTTACAACCTTTCGACTGTTCAATTTGGGCATCAGGGGTAGAGTTATCAGAATCAGAGTCATTATTCTGGATTTGCTTTTCTTTTCTCTTATTCTCTTTATCTTCACGTTTCTTAGCTTCGGCCTCATCTCTGGCCTGAAACTGTTCTTGCATAATCTTATTTTGTTATTCAGAGCTTTGGGCTAATAGCTGTTGCATCATTTCAAACATTTGCTGTGGGGTCATGTTGTTGGGAATATCACCTGATCCTGATCCTGACATCTTAACTAAAAATTAAAATCATTTAACTATCAGTTTATAGACTTAGATCTATGTACCCTTTTTTCCCATCCTAACAGTCTGTACATCCTATCTCAGTTCAAACCACCTAAATGATTGATACATATGTATTGCTTCAGTTTGAGACCAAGTATTACTCACGTAATACTTGATTCACTCAAACTATGGGCTCTGATACCATCCTATGAAGACCACCCCTCACGAGGCAGTAGTCACCAGTCTAGGTCCCACATCATGCAAAACGATATCAACCATAACTAAGATAGAGTAATTTAGTGCGGAATATTAAATTACAGTACAAATTATTAGGATTTAAGTTTAATACAGATTACCGATTTTAAATTAAACTTATAAAGGGCACAAGTCTAATCTAAATCATGTCATCATATAATCAAGATAAATCTACCCAAACCATCATATTGTAATCTTCCAAGCAGTACCAAAAACGGTTTGCTGGGTAGAGGTCTATGAGAACTCCTGTCTTGATCTTGTAAGACCTAAGAACTAGGTCCGGTAGGTGACTTTCCTTTATCTTTTCCTGTAAAAATGGTAAGTAGCAACTGTAAGCAATGCTTAGTGAGTGAATAAATTTTCAAATTAACATGCATTATCAAGTGGATCATAAGTCTAGCGTGATATGTCTTGGCTGCCGCTACAGCCCTCATGATTGAGACATAGAAGTCATAGAGTCGGATGATGTTCAAGCCACGCTCACGCTTAAATCGTCGGGATCAGCCACATACTGGGCTAGCTACCAGTAAATCAACATGGCGGAACATCGGAGGGTCATTACCAAGTTCGATAGTACTGGTGAAATAGCCAGGTCTAGAACAATAGACCAACAAGGCTAATCAAGCTGAATCAATATGTCAAAGTATATGCAATGATGAAGCATACGTAATCAAAGTCATGATAGCAATAATCTCAAAGAAATATCATAAATGAACTGTAAATGCAATATCATATGAAGTGATAAATCAAATAGCTATCATGATCCACTGGGCAACACCGAACCATGGTGAGCACAGGTCACAATCCAGCTGATAATATGAATGTCAAATCAATCTAACATCAACAATATGTCTCAACCGGAAATCTAGCATGTTAAATCTGAATATCTATAACGCACAGATCTGGGGTCTTTATCAAACAGATGTAAAATCTGCCACCTGAGTTATCTCAGGATTTTATCTTTGTCAATCTGTTCTCTGTCAATTCAAATCTTTAACCCGCTTTTTAAATCTTTAAATCAATGTTCAGAATTTCACTGAACCTGTCCAGAATCATATCAATCTCATGTCAATATCATCATCTTTTATCTTTAAAATCTTTATTTTATCTGATTCTGATAACTGTTCATTCATAAATCTTTTTTTCATTCATATTAAATTCTCAAAGGATCAGTATATATATATATATATATATATATATATATATATATATATATATATATATATATATATATATATATATATATATATATATATTAATATATATAATCATTTTGCTAATTATCTTGTCAATTTATGAGTTGTCCATGTGTTTTATTCAATATATTCGAATTTAGGGAGTGGGGATTCGAAGTTATATAATAAATTCGAACATGATGATAAATTCGAAGGTATGAAAATCGAATACAAGCTAAATTCGAAGCCAAGGTCTCGAACTTAGGATCAAAATCGAATACATTGTCTCAAATTTATGCTCAAATTCGAACTATAGTCTCAAATATAGGGATAAGTTCGAACATATAGGTAAAGTCGAATATATGTTCTCGAATTTATGGTCAAATTCGAACATATATTCGAATTTAGCTAAAAATCGAGTTTGTTCCATGTATTTCGAGTTTGTTCTTGGCATCTCGAATTTGTTCATATTTTACAGCTTTAAATCATACATTTCTAAGTCTAAAAATCATAAATATACTAAGTATTAAGCCTAGGTTCGATTCTATTATACATAATCTATCAAAATCAAGTTAATACTCTATCAAAATAGCTTTAAATCGCATGAAGATGGTAAATTCGAAAAACCGAAAATAAGGAAACTTTAAACGTCGATTCTTAACTCGAATTCTTTGTAAATTGATGATCCTTAATGATATTTGTAACTTCTTTCTTGTATTACTCCTCAAATAATGCAACTATATGAATTTCTTGGATGAATTTGTGAAGAAATTCGAATTGTAGAGAGAGAGGAGAGAGAGAGTGAGTTAAGTAATTAATGATCCTTAAATCTGATTTATTGGTTTATATATATTCATTTAGTTATTTTGTGTAATTAACCCACTTTTACTTTTGTATCTTACATCTCTTTTATTTAATTTTCTTTAATAATTTATTAAATCATAATTTAAATATTTATATAATTTAATTAAATATTTCATAACTTAATTAAATTACAATTCAAATAATGTAATAAAATTACATTATTGGTTCAAAATACTGAATTTATGACTTGATCAAAAGTTAGGTTGTTACAGAGCTAGTAGATTTTTCTGCTGCTCAACATGCTGAACTTCAAGGGGAGCCAAGTCAGACTAGTGTTGAAGGTGAAGGAGGTCAAGCTGGTTCCTCAAGGACTTTCGAGAGCGAAATGATAGACGCGCTGAAAGATATCGAGGAAGAAGTAATGGAGTTTGATTTTGAGGAAGAGATAGAGGAATTGGAGGAAGGGGAATTCGTACCGGAGGAAATAGTTGATTGGAGATCTGATGACGAAGTGATAGAGAATGAGGACGATAATGTCAATGAAGTGATTGTAAATTCACAGCCTATCACGGAGTTATATGTGCGAGATAATCACAATGTGATTGATATAGATGAAATCAAACTAGCCTCGGTCGAAGATTCAGAACTTGAAGAAGCGGAAAAAGAGCCATCTAGAGCTGAATTAATGAATTTGTGGTTCAGAAAAGAAGAAAAGAAGACATATCCGAAGACGAAGAAGAGAATGAGAGTTCTGGGCTTTGAAAATCTCTCAGGAGGAATTATCAGCTGGTTCTTTGACTGAGAATTGCAGCTATTTATATTGAAAAGGAGAGATGGTCTTCAATACTTGAGGCGAACAGTGAAAGTATTCAACACACTGCCCAAGGTTGAAGTGAAAGAGTTAGCTTGGAAAATGAAATAATCATCCAACAGAATCCTATCACAGATACATACACTACAGCTGGATAGAATTTGATAGACATCGATGCGTTTAAAGATGCTCTTAATGTTGAATCAGAGAGTGAGGAGCCTGAAAGGGAACTCACAAATGAGGAGAAAAGACAGTTGTGGTTTAGGAAGGAAGATAAAAGGACTGAGTTAGCTATAAAGAAGAAGATGAGATTGCCTAGTCCAGGAAAGTTGTCTGGAGGCATTCTTAGCTGGTTTTTCGATAGAGAGCTACAAGTCTTTGTGCTGAAGAGACGAGATGGGCTGCAGTATCTGAGAATAACTTTGAAAGTCTTTAATACGCTACCTAAATGCAAGGTGAAAGAGCTAGCATGGATGTATCTAATCAACTTAGGAGATGACCCTTATGCTGAAATTGTTGCTAAAATTATCAGAAGGGAGGGTAGATCTGGAAGGTTTGAAAGACGGAAGCCTAGATCGGGAAAGAGAGTAGAAGACGAGACAAGAATATATCCTCATACTGGGAAACCATGGGCCAAGATGGTTTACAAACCAGTACGATGCTTAAAGAAGGTTCCGTTGAAGACTATGCCACAGGACGTTCTTGCAAACATGAAGTGGTGGTATGTCGACAACGAAACAGTTGTGGCAGTAATGGAGGACCATGAGGACAAAGTAATTTTGAAAGTATATGACCCGTTACATCTTGTAAACCTATCTCAGAACGACCTGCAGAAGCTTCATGAATAACCTATCTATTTCCACGAAGGTTGGAGATCGGAAGGCAGGAAGTATCAAAAGGTGGTCAAGGTTTGTATAGAAAAGGGTTTATATGCTGGTAGTGTTTTGAATAGACCTAGTGCTTAGACAAAGTGTATATCTAGTTAGAAGTTGTCGTCAATGGGGAGTCTGTTAGTGCATCCTGTGTGACGATAGCAGTCTAAGTGTAGATAATGTTTTGTAATAGTACAAGTCTTCATAATTGTGTGTTAATACATGTTTGATATATGTTTGATATTGATTGTATATATGTTTGAACTTGTTTGTGATTGATGTTTTACTTAAGTTCAAACATAAGTTCAAACATAAGTTCTAGAACAAGTTCAAAGACAAGTTCTAGAATAAGTTCAAAGCCCTGGTTTGAACTTATTGGTGGACAAGTTAATGGGCTTGGGCCTTCTCAAACTTGTCCAGGCTAAGTTTGAATCTAATGGTTATAATTAAGGTTTAATCAGTTTTGATTAAGGAACTTTGCAGAAATCTCTGTTCGAGGCGTTTACGAACTTGTGAGCATTTGCAGAGTGTTTTCAGAGTGTTCTAGGAGAGAATCACGTGTCGGGACATTCGTGTTTACGTCTATCATCATGTTGGTCTCCGTGTTTCGTGTGTGTGATCAGTCCGTTAAGCCACTAACGAGGATTCCGCACTCATTGGATGGTGTCGCGTCAAGATCGGATCCGTAGGTAGGTGACCTTACAATAAATCTCTAAAGAAAAGGCTCACTTCTGTCATTGCCTTCCATACTGGTTCTGGCAAAATTTGTCTAAATGCAATTAGTAACAATCTCTCCATGAATACATGACAATCATGACTCTTCATGCCCCACATCTTGCATTTTTGCATATCCACACACTTGGACAAATTGGAAGCATATCCGTATGGAAACTTCAAGTCTTTGACCCACTGTAAAACAATTTGTTTTTGCTCCTTTTTTAATTAGTATGAAGCTTTTGGATTTAACGCTTTTCCATTGGTCTAGATAACCAATTCCAACTCATGATGCTTGCAATACTCTTTCACATCTTGTCTGGCCTTGAAATTATCCTTGGTCCTAT
Source organism: Centrapalus pauciflorus (assembly GCA_020465985.1). NCBI lineage: Eukaryota > Viridiplantae > Streptophyta > Magnoliopsida > Asterales > Asteraceae > Centrapalus > Centrapalus pauciflorus. Next base: position 85,920 of record JAANYP010002033.1, on the reverse strand, counting down.
CCTTATCATCCATCATTGTGTTAAAGATGTTGTCAAAAACATTTTTCTCCATGTGCATGACATCAAGGTTATGTCGAATAAGATTAGTGCGCCATGAAGGTAAATCCCAAAATATACTACGTTTCGTCCAATTGTGAATAACTATGAATCCCACAAGTTCTTTTCCTGTCGAATAATATTGATTAGTGACCTTTGGATACCGACAAACTCGACTCCATATTTCCTGGCCAAAATAATCGAGTTGGAGGTGTATCCTTCTTAACTCATCCCTTCATGTAAACATCTTTGTTTCTTCTGATTGAATGATTTATTGGCAGAAATTGACGATGACAATCAAAGAAATAAATCTTCCTCTCATGCTTCAAAGAAAAAGCCTTACTTTGGTCCATACAATACGGGCATGAAAGCCTCCCATGTGTACTACATCCCGATGACATGCCATATGCAGGAAAATCATTGATCGTCCACATAAGTGTTGTAGCCTTCATTTGAAAATTTTTCCCCCTAAATGCATCATAGGTAGTCACACCGACCTCCCATAATTGAATCAACTCATCGACTAAAGGTTCCAAGAACACATCAATGTTCCTCTTTGGACTATGAGGGCCTGGGATAATTAACATCAAAAACATGTATGGAATATTCATGCACATCCAAGGGGTAGGTTATATGACGTCACAATAACAGGCCAACAAGAATAAGAACTAGATGACATCGAGAAGGGTGTGAAACCATCAGCACAGAGACCTAGTCTTACATTTCGTGGCTCCGCAGCAAACGTAGGATGATTTAGATCAATATGCTTCCATGCTTCCCCATCAGAAAGGTGTGATAATACACCAGCCTCTCTTCGATTTTCATGATGCCATGTCATATGTTGGGCAGTCTCCTTAGACGTATAAAGTCATTGCAATCTTTGTGTTAGTGGCAACTAATGCATGTACTTGTATGATTTTTCTTTCCGTTTTGCATTCCCTTGTTCCTTAGGTTTATATCAAGGATGGCCACAACGATAACACTTATTCCTAGCCTCATTAACCCCATAATAAAGCATACAACCGTTTGGACAAATGTCTATCTTCTTGTACCCAAGACCTAGTTTTGAAACCATCTTTTTAGACTCATAAAAACTAGAGCACAATGTTGAATTTGGCAAAAAAAATTCCTTAAATGCTTGCATCATACGATCAAAGCAACTTTCACTCATGTTAAAATCTGATTTGATATTCAACATCCTTGACATTGCTGATAAAGTAGAATGCTTCTCACATCCTTGATACAATGGTTGATCTTCTTTAGAAAACAAGTCCTAAAACTCTTTCGCTTCAGGATTTGGAGTTTCAAAATTTGAAGTTTCAGGAATTGAATCATGAAACTCGGGTGGATAAAAATCTGGACCAGCTGCATCAATGATCATGTTACGAGCTAAATTAACAGCTTCAGCACGGTCTTGCACTTGTTGAAGGGGCCTTTGAGAATGTTTCTCCTCGTGCATGGACCATACATAATAATTGGGGACGAATCCATACCTATACAAATCTTACTTAGCTTCCTCTATATCTTTCCACTTTAGGTTTTGACATCTATTGCATGGACATTGTATTGTACCATTTATGAAACCTTGAGACAGTGCAAAAGAATTTGTGTTTTGCGAACTCCTCAATTCCCTTATAAAATTCAGGAGTGTCCATTTCAAACATCAATTCACGATTAAGTGTCATTGCTTCTGCAGTTTAATAATCTTATATATAGTATTAGAGCAAGTAATACAACATAAATATACAATCAACTATATATATAGATCTTAAGAAGGCCAAATGTCCTTCGGCCTTAACATTATATCATCTTTGATGCTTAATGGATCTTGTAGAACATTGAAATTGCCATTTATTCTACCTTATTAGCTGCTAGAAAATGAATTAAAACTGGAAAATATGTGCAGAATTATGTTCTGAGAAGATGATTGTTTATGTCCATGGTGTCCAAAATGTCTGTTTGGTCCGAGAGTTATGGCCAAAAAATGGCCTTTGGCCTTTGGCCTTCGGCCATAACACTAAAGCATTTATGTGTGTTTGTTTCATTTAAAAGCATCAAATGCCCCTTAATCCTTTTTAAATGCTACTGGAAAATTAAAAAAAAAACAGAAAGTGTTTGTGCAGTGTCTGTGTGTGTGTTTTGCATGTATGTTTGTGTTGGGTGTTTACAAGAAAAACAAAGTGACTCTGAGACTTTAAAATCTCAAGTGTGTAGTAGTGACCAGAAAACCTTTCCTCTCCTTGATAAATTATATGTTAAGTGTTAGTGTCTATGGCGTATCATGAAGACTCCGAGACTAGAAAGTCTCGGAGTGTGCAGTGTGTCTGGACAGAAGACTTAGTAACAGCAACAACAATCAGTCCATATGTACATGCATTGAATTTATTAAAATTTATAAGTCTCATACTCAATTTAGTAGAGGACAGCAGCAGAACAATAACATGAATACATGCAAGCATGGAATGAGTTTAAGTGTTTTGTGTGAACATGGGACTCTGAGATTTAACAAATCTCGGGGTGTGTTTGTGTGTGAATAAAAGTTAGTAGAAACATAATAAATTTAAGTGTTTAAATTTGATATTAGCAGTCGATTGAGGTGGCAACTACTGAGCTGCGTAGTATAAATGTTGTCCTTGTGCAGGATCAAAAAATTCATACCCATAAGTAGCTCAAGCACCAGAGGAAAAAGAAGTAACAGACTGAGACGAGTGGTGAATCTATGAATACGCAACATATTGAGGCTGAGGCTGATGCTGACTAGAAGGAACCTGAACATATTGGATTGGCAAGACTGATGGATCATGAGTTGGGTCCACAAACAACTGGTTTAGCCAGAACTCTAGGCTACTTGGCTCCTGAGTACATAACGAAAGGAAAAGCAAGCAAAGAGTCGGATGTCTATAGCTTTAGGGTGGTTGCATTAGAGATCGTTTGTGGGAGGAAGGCTATAGATTACATGGATCCGAGTTCTGATATTGGTTTCGTACAGTGGGTTTGGTACTTGCTCATAAATTATGAGCTGCTTTCTGGTGTGGACCAGAAGCTGAACAAAGAATTCGACAGGAAACAAGCCGAGTGTTTGATGATAGTTGGGTTATGTAGGTCCCAAAAGATATCCCAAGTATATAGCTTTAAGCTGTAGAGGGGGGGTGAATACAGCTATTTAAAAAACTACACACAATTTTCTTAATGTTTGTATGTATTATCAACAAATGTTAATTACAAACGAGCTTGAATGTGGAAAGGTTCAAGCTGAGATGACAAATACAACAGTATGCTTAACTAGTCTAAGACAGACTTAAACTGATTACAATGAATACACTCAGTAAGAATCACTCACTGTGTTTACAAGACTCTGAGGAACAGCTTGAAGAAGAACAGCTTAGACACTGAGCACTGTTTTATTCAAGCAGACTTATATGCATGAAAGACACACTTTGAATGCACGTTCACTCTTGGTTTCAGCACTTAGCTTTTTTGGCTTAATCTTTCAATCCTTGGAAGTTTCTTTTTATATTCACTCAGAGGATCTAAGTGAAGCTTCTTCATTGGACGGAATGAAAAAGGTAAAGTCTTGTTGAAAAGACAACATAAACTTATCTGCACATTCTGAAAAGCATACTTGTCTTCATGTGGGCAGAACTTTTATCTTTTCACTTTGTCTACTGTTGCATTGCCTCTAACCAAATAAGGAATGTCAACTTTGTGTTTTTCTTCCTTTGTAAAGGCCTATTTTGATATAAGAAAAAGGTTTGTCACCCTTTTTCAAATATCCTTTTGTCTTCATGTAACAGAACAGCTTGGGCAGGCTGAGCAGTTCTGATTTCCACTTTGTCTTCGACTTTGTAAACTGATCTTGCAGTAAAAAACAATACATGAGGACTTGGAAACACATTCCATAAAGTGTTTAGCCCATTCACAAAGAACAGGTTCTGTTCACAAAGAACAGAACATTTATAAACTGCCCAAGCTGCTCACCAGTGTAGAGCAGCGTAGACAGTTTATGTCCAGCCTGTTCAGCAGACTGAACAGCTTGGGCAAAACTGCCTTTGTTGCAACACATGCAACACATAGAACAGCTTCAGGCTGATATTGCAAATCATATTCAGGTTTCAATAAGGCATATAACAGGCCTTAAATTCAACCTTCAAAAGCATCAACAGGTTTGATTAATAATCTCCCCCTCATATGCATAACAGGTTTGACTGAGGCCTTTTTGTGCCTAACAGGTTATGGTGTGTGCACCTTGACCGTAGTCTAAGACCATCGATCCGGAAAGCAATTCAGGTTCTGAAGTTCGAGGGTGAGCCCCCAAATCTTACAATAAAGATGTCGGTGCCTTTGTACTACGCACCACCACTACCAGATGGCCTTGAACTCAATTCTGGAGGTGCTTCAATAACTTACACAAGCATTGATCTGGTCTGTTGAACAAGTACACCATATTCATGTGAGCTAATGGTTTAGCCTATTATTATTTGTAATAAACTGTGGTTGTTGGTGATGGATTTGAGGATGTTGTGGATCAACTTGGCTAGTGGGCAGTGACATTAAATAAGCAAATTCTGAAATTTGTTGTTGCATCTGAATTCTAGTGTCTGATCAGGGATGTTACTCGGATCATTAATTTAAGCAGCCAAAATGATCATTTGGTTTTTATATGTAAAATATCATTGGAGCACAAAAACAAACAGGGAATAGCATCTGATGAGAATTTGTTACAGCCTTAAAATTGTGCCAGGACCAGAACATAGCATCAAAACCCAACAAATAAATGAATAAATTAGATAGAGTTATGATAGTAGAAAGTGTGGTGTCTTAGATCAATCTATGGTCTGTATTTTAGTTTTGGAATGAAGCTGGGGAGTGGGGGTGTTAATTGGACTGTTGGAATTCATTAACCACAAGAAAAAGAATGCGCAGAGGTACATGTGCAATGCAAAAATGGGTTTTGTGTCAACTGTAAGGTTATGTTTTCAAATATATTAATCAAAACTAAATCAAAATTGTTGGTACACCCTGTGTGACGATAGCAGTCTAAGTGATCCAACATTGTGGTATTAGCAAGTGTTTGATATATATGTTTATATATGTTTGATAATTATTATTGATTGTATGTTTGAACTTGATGTAACGTATTACAAGAAGTTCAAACATAAAGATCAAAGATAAAATCAAACATAAGTTAAAAACATAAGTTTCAATGCTAAGTTAAATATGTGAAAGAGTAAATTCGAATTCTCTAAGGATTGGCATTCGAATCTATGACAGATTCGAATGTGTTCCTAGGCAGATTCGAATGTACATCTAAGGTAGATTCGAGAGTGTCCAGGGGACAAACTCGAATGGGCCTTGGGCCTGATTCGAGTTTGGCCCATGGCAGACTCGAATTAGCCTCTATAATTAGGGACAGACTCGAATCATTAAGGGACTTTTTGCAGAATTCGAGAGAGATTAAGCAAAAGGCGATTTCGAGTTTATCAGTGGTTTTAGTGTTGTTTCGGAGAGAATCAATTCGTAGGTGCGTCCATCGTAGTTCATACAGCTTATTGATAGTCTCCGTGTTCCGAGTGAGAGTTATTCCGTCAACCCGTTAACAAGGATTCCGCACTCGTTGACGGTCTCGCGTCTAGATAGATCTCGTAGTGTGTAGACCTTACAAGTGGTATCAGAGCCTACGGGGTGTTCTTTGTGTTCTTCGTGTTCATATAGATACATCCTAGGTTTCTTGACGCTCTTGGACGGTTATTCTCTCAAGTTCGTGTTTCTCGTGTTTTTCGAGCTTAGCAAATTGTCATCCGGGAAATACTTAGTGTTTTCACGTTTTTGATCGAAATCAATATTTTTCGTTGTAAAAATATTGATTTAATCTGCAAAACGTAAAGAAATCGAAGTATTAGCCGTTTTTCGAGTTTGCGGCGCTCGAATCTGTTAGGAGTAATTAGGGTTTTACTTAGTCTCGAGTCTAACCAAATCCGCTCCTTTCGAGTTTGATAAAGAGTGTTTCGAGTTTAATTAGAGTTTGTGCTAAAGTCTATTAGGAGTCTCGAGTTTGCTGTGATTCAAGTTTGCTTCGAGTTTGGACTATAGTCGAACAGAGTGCTTCGAATCTGCTGGGTATTCGAGTTTGTCTTGGCCTCCGACTCTGGAGACTTTCGAATCTGTCATCAACTTCGAATTTAATTGAATTACAAATCTTAATCGAATTTACTCCCAAATAAATTTAAATTTAATTATATTCGAATCTATCTAAAGTCGAAAGAATTAACTTAAATTAGTTTCGAATTAAATTTATTAAGTTCAATTCAATTACTTTTGAAACGATGTCAAATCTTCAAAATAAAATACACCTAAGGTGACTGATACAACCGTCAAGGTTAAGAAAGTCAAATTTGTGTCTTCCTCCAGTGAAACACCTGCAGGAAAACATAAAATTGATTTTAATGATCCGGACGATGAACCAGTCGCAATAGATGTTCAAAAAGATCAGGACACAAGTGAGACACCTAACCTAAGACTAAGGGCACACACAAGAAGTCCATAGACAAGATGTCCTGCCTTAGATGTCATGAAAAGGGGCATGTTGCTTCTAACTGTCCGCTTAGGAAAACTGAAGTTACACCTAAGACAGGGAAGCCAACTCCAGTTAAGCCCTCAACAAATGTGGCAAGCACTAGTAATTCTCAGAGTACCGAGAAAACTGTGCAGGCTACACCAAAACAAGTTGTGAAACAATTACCAGTAAAAGGTGGACCAAAGGAAGTGGTTAGGACTAATTCACCGAATCGAGTCGTAAATCAATCTAGGTTTGGATCTCAACAACAATATAGGAGCACAACACTTAGCAGAGCATACACTCCAGTTAGGTCACACACTCCTATTAGACATCACACACCGGTTAGAGCTCAGGGATCACAATCTGAAATGCAATATAATCGGAATTATTCAAGAGCTCCACAACAAATGCCTACTCAAAGGCAAAGAGTGAATTTACATCACTCGGCACCACAACAAACTCCTGTTCAACGACCCAAGTCACCTGAAAGGCGAGATGGGTATTTGAAAGAGTTTAAGTATGTGGACGAGAATGGTATAACCAAGTCAGTTATGGCTTGGGTTCCCCGTGATAACTAACCTATTTTCTTTCATGTGCAGGAAATTACCACAGGTCCAAACAACAAATGGTTCGTCGACAGTGGATGCTCCTGGCACATGACAGGGGAAAGAAGTCTCCTCACAGACTTCAAGGGTGGGAATCGGGGATTTGTATCATTCGCGGGAAACAAGGGAGGAAACATCACGGGTACCGGAGTGGTCACTAATGGGACGATCAAGTTGGATCAAGTTTATCATGTTGATAAACTGGTTCACAATCTCATTAGTGTATCTCAAATCTATGACAAGAAGAATTCAATGTTGTTCACTAACACTGAAGCGTTAGTGCTAAAACCGGGGTTCAAGATTCCTGAAGAGTGGATATTGATGCGGGCACCAAGGAAGAATGACTTGTACATGCTCGATATGAACAAGCCGGAAACTTCGATGGGTCCGATCTGCTTACTGTCAAAAGCTTCGAAAAACGAATCAGTGTTGTGGCACAGACGTATGGCACATTTGCACCTAAGAAAAATGAACTATATAACGAAAAATGGATTGGTGCAAGGTGTGCCTATAAAGAGTTTTCAGTTCGACGACAAGTGTCTACCATGCAAGAAGGGCAAACAACATAAGAAGACACACAAGTCCAAGACTCAGAACTCCATAACCTCTACATTCGATTTGTTGCATATGGATCTCTTCGGACCAATCAACATAAGGAGTATAGGAGGTAGTTGGTATTGTTTAGTTATCACTGACGATTACTCACGATCTTCTTGGGTTTTCTTTCTAGGTACAAAGGACGAGACGGCTTCCAAGCTCATCGGGTTCTTAGACCAAGTGGAGAATTCCTATAGAACACGGGTTAAAAGGCTTCGTAGTGATAATGGAACTGAGTTTAAAAACACTGTAATTGGTGTATATTGCCTCTCAAAGGGCATAGTGCATCAATTTAGTGCACCGTATGAGCCTCAACAAAATGGGGTGGCCGAACGTAAAAATAGCACATTAATTGAGGCAGCTAGGACTATGCTTTCGGATTCAAAGCTTCCTACCATGTTTTGGGGGGAGGCAGTGAATACCGCATGTCATATTTTAAACCGGGTCCCAACTGTCAAATCTTTGAACAAAACCTGTTATGAAATTTTGAATAAAGGGCCACCTAATTTAACTGGCTTCGAACCGTTTGGGGTACCATGTACTTTACTACGAACAAAACATCAACCTAAGTTTGGTGAAAAGGCTGACGAAGGATACTTCCTAGGTTATGTACCGAACTCACCAAACAAACGGGTTTTTAACAAAACAAATGGTACAGTGGAGATTGTGTATAACATTGAAGTCACAAGTTATACACATGAACCCCAAACAGGTCCGGAATGGATATTTGACTATGATAAATTGTTTAAGTCATTTAACATTCCTTTGGATGAAAATGTAGGTACTATCGAAAAGGACATGGTGACGTTGCATCTGAATGACGAAGGTCATACCTTTTCGAGGACTACATTTCAATCCACATCCGAGCCTACTTCGACTGAAGATGTATCTCCAGAAGTCGCTGATCCAGAAGCACCTTCAACTGAGAACCAGACTCAGACAACAAATTCCAACTCTGAGGAAAATGTCCACGAGGAGGAAAATGTGGAATCTGAGGATGTTCCCCCATTAGGTGAAATAGGATCTAACTTAGGAGATAATCTGAGAGTTGACGAGATAGAGACTGCTAGGATTAACAAGAACCATCCTATAGAAAGCATCATAGGAAATTCTAATGAGGGTGTGAGGACTAGGAGTAGCTTAAATAACAACATGGTGTTGTTGTCGATGATAAATGATTCCGAGGCCTATCATACCTGCCTATATTCTTGTTTCATCTCGCAAGTAGAGCTGAAAAATGTGCAAATGGCACTAAAGGATAACTCCTGGGTTGAAGCGATGCAGGAAGAACTCTCTCAGTTTAGGAAACTAGAAGTGCGGGAGTTAGTTCCGTTACCTCGAGGGGAAATTGCCATAGGAACCAAATGGGTTTTTAAGTGCAAAAGAGACGATCGAGGTATAGTCACTCGCAACAAGGCTAGGTTAGTTGTAAAGGGTTTCAACCAAGAGGAGGGAATCGATTACAATGAGGTGTTTGCGCCAGTAGCAAGGCTGGAAGCCATTAGGTTGTTTCTGGATTTTGCTTCCTTCAAGGGCTTTAAGGTATATCAACTAGATGTTAAGAGTGCTTTCCTCTATGGGAAAGTGAAGGAGCTGGTGTATGTAGAACAGCCGCCCGGATTTACAGATCCAAAATATCCAGATAGAGTATATCGTTTAGATAAGGCTCTATATGGATTGCATCAAGCACCAAGGGAGTGGTACGAGACTTTATCCAACCATCTATTAGAGAACGAGTTTGAAAGGGGTAGGATAGATAGTACGCTGTTCGTTAAGAGAAAGGGCGAACACTTCATCTTGGTACAAGTGTACGTCGATGATATCATTGTTGGATCATCAGACGAACAAATGTGCAAAGATTTCGAGAAGGTGATGAAGTAGAAATTCGAGATGAGTGCAATGGGAGAGTTAAATTTCTTTTTGGGGTTACAAGTTGACCAGAAGAAGGAAGGTATGTTTATCCATCAGACGAAGTATGTCTATGACATATTGGAACGCTTCGGGATGGAAGGGACAAAACTGACTGCCCATTTCAGCACGCCGATTCAAGTGAATCACAATCTCGGATCGGGTACTGAAAGTGATACCGATGTGGATCCGACGTTATATCGGGCCATGATTGGATCACTTATGTATTTAACTGCTTCAAGACCTGACATCATGTTTGCTGTGTGTATTTGTGCTGGGTTTCAAGCTAATCCGAAGGAGATGCACATGAAAGCTGTGAAGCGGATTCTACGATACCTCAAGTCGAAACCGAAGCTGGGACTTTGGTATCACGCGGAGGGAGATCTAGAGTTGGAGGCGTTCACGGATTCTGACTACGGAGGATGCAGCTTGACGCGCAAATCAACAACTGGAGGTTGTCAATTCCTAGGAGGGAGACTAGTTTCCTGGCAATGCAAGAAACAGACGTCGGTAGCCGTGTCAACGTGCGAGGCCGAGTATGTTGCTGCTGGTAGTTGTTGCTCACAGGTTCTGTGGATACAACAACAATTGCGGGATTACGGTTTGGCTTACACTCAAACTCCTATTAGGATAGATAACCAATCTACAATTGCTATAACAAATAATCCAGTTAAACACAGTAAAACAAAGCACATAGACATAAGGCATCATTTTATTCGTGATTGTGCTGAAAAGAACTTAATCAAATTGGTAAAAGTGGCAACGGATGATAATAATGCTGATTTATTTATTAAAGCTTTTGATAAGTCACGGTTTGAATATTTGATTCAACTAAATGGAATGCGCAACCCAGAGTAATTTGACCTTAGTAGAACTTTAGCTCCTTTTATAGCTGTAGTCTTTCTTTCTTTTTATAGTAAGTTTTCTAAATTAGGATAGTTTCCATTTTTAGTAAGTTAGTAGTTTATTTTCTTTTATTGCTATTTCTTATGAAAAACAAAAAAAAAAAAGAGAGAGAAAACCATAAAAATGCAAAAAAAAAAAAAAAAGAGAGAATATCAGAAAAGGAGTTAAGTCTTAGATGCATAGGTTCAAAGTGACGAAAATTAGCACAGTCGTTACAAACTCTAAGTGTTTAGGCTTTCACACATAATGCACCTAAAATTCTAAGTGTTATACTTTATTTTAGTTTGATGTGTCGATAGGCATAATACATATAGGGAGTCCCAAGGCTAATAAAATATTCTAGAAAAAGTCAAACGTGTCTCTAACTTAGATGTATAACCAATCGGTCTTAATTTTTATGTACAAGACATACAAACTTTGAGTCTAAATGAGGTATGCAAACTTTCTGGGGATGTATAGCAACATCAAATACATCTAAAAATGGAAAGCATAGAAAAATCATAAGGAATTGAGAATCAAAAACATGTAACTCTGTTGTACGTAAGTACAGACCTGTTGCCTCTGCTTTGATTCGGGTTAGCAAGATAAGTCGCTTTGTTGTACGTCAGTACAGACCTGTCACCGCTGTCTTGCTAGCTTTAAAAATAAACCTTAAGTCAAACTAAGACACTTTGTTGTATGAAAATACAGACCTGTGTCCGATGTTTGTCTTTTAAAGACAGTTTGCAAATACCAATTAGTTAGAATCATTGTCTGTATACATTGATCATAAAAGTATGTCTATGTCTGAGTCACGTAAGATAATTTCATGATAAATAAAAATGCCAAGGGATATTCCGAAATGTAGCATGTTTAAAGGGGTAAATACCGACAATCGGCTAAATGGGTATGTCACGCCAAACAATCAAAGGAATCAAAAATTCCTAAGTGTGAAAGTTTAAGTACTGAAAGTGAGTATCTGACACCGCTATCTGATTGAACCTTTCTTGGATTATGCTCTTCAAAAATATTTAGTTAAGCGTTTAGCATAGGTTGTAAATTTTAATAATTTTAATAAGTGTAGTTTAAGTCTAAGTTAAACTTTTTGTTCAAAATTTTAAAATTTTAAAATTTTATTTTTACTTTTACTTATTTTTATTTTCATTTTATTTTATTTTATTTAGGAAAAAGGTCAAAATTACTGAGGGTGCATTCATAGTTGAATAAAATAAACATTGCTTGAAAATCTAGTGCTTAGGGTAAAAGATTTGGCATAGTTTATTCAGTTACACAATAAGGTTGAAAAAGGTTGAAAAAGTTGAATTTATTTCAAAATTTTCGAAATTTTAAAATTTTCTGGGGTAATTCGAGTTTAGGTTAAACTCGAATTTGGGTGAACTCGAATCTGTCAGTAGATTCGAAAGTGGCATTAGACTCGAGGGTAGGTGGTATAAATAGGTTAACAGTAATGGTCATTAATCCATCTGTTTTCGAATCTGTTCCCTCGAGTCTATCTGGCGATTTCGAATCTATTTCTCTCGAGTTTGCTGATTTCACAAACTCAACTATTTGTCGAGTTTCTTACGTGTGGTTTCGATTCTACTCATAGATCTAGGTATAAACAAGTGTTTTGTACAAGATTTAAGTAGTCTTATACACCATTTAAGCTAAAATCACCGAATTTTGAAGGTTTATTGGTAGAAAACTTGTTTTCCAAAATTACAAAGTTTGGACCGGTAAAGAGTCAAATTAAATGAAAAAATCTTTGATTAGTGCCTAGTAGGGCTAATGAATGTGATTTTCTGAGTCCAAAATGGCTAAAATCATGGATTTTGGTGATGATGTGGGCCGACGATTTCGAATCTGTTCATGACCAGTCTCGAGTTTGTCAGTAAACTCGAGAAGGTCATTAATTTCGAATGTGTCACCAAACTCGAAAAAGAGTTACTTCGAATCTGTTTGTTCGAATTTGTCATTTTATTTGAATTATTCAATTTAAATTTAATTAAACTTGTAGAAATTCACATGTGTTGGATTTTGTACTTAAACAAGTTCAAAATAAAACAAATTTGAATTTAATCAAGTTTATTTATTTTTTAATTCTAATATTTTATCTATTGTGCAGACATGGCGGATAGAGTGTTTGTGCCAAAGCATAATATGGTCATTCCCCCTGACCATAATATTCCTGAAGCACAGGGTTTCCGCCAGATGGTGGATTTCCTGGTGGAGTCCAGGATTTCGTTCGCATTATCCCATAACATCCAAATCGTTATTCCCTATGTGCGGCAATTTTATGAACATTTACAAGTCGATTGTACTGTCACCCCAACAGTACTAAGGACAAGGATAGCTGTACAGCCGTTAGTATTTTCTGCAGATATGCTACGCCAAGTTCTGCAGCTGGGAACTCAGGAGCAAGAGTCTGGGCCTATAGACTTTCCTTTAAGTATTAGGCAGGCTGCTTTTGTGAGGATGGGATATAGCTTGGATGTTACTAAGGCATCCTATATGAAGAGTGGACTCATTGGGCAATGGAGATTTCTGGCGCATGTGTTCATGGTATGCTTTGCGGCCAAGAAAGCGGGCTTTGATTATATTGTATCGAAGATCCAATCAGGGATTATCGCATTGGTTTATAATCGGCGTTTCAGTTTTTCAGAAAGGTTTTTCTCAGAGTTTGTTCATCAAATCACTGCTCCGGAACGCGAAAGATTATTACTTTACCCCCGCTTCGTGATGATGCTCATCAGGCACTTCTTGCCAAATTTGCCGCAACTTAATGAGATTCAAAGTGTAGCGGTTATCGATAAAAGGATTTTTGCTGATTGCTCTGCTCATAGAGGAAGGTTAGCAGTCCCGGTCGAGCGACCTTTGTTTGGGGCTGTAATAGACAGGAACTTTGTAGCACCCGATAATGCCAATTGGGCAGGTGAGGTAGAAGTTCAGCTTCGACAGCCACAACAACAACAGCAACAACCGCGCGCTCAGCAACAGAGGAGACGCCAAAGATCAGCAGCGAGTCAAACTCAGGCAAGTAGGCCTTCGACTAGTCAACCTCAAGAGGCACAAGAGGCTGGACCATCAAGTACACCAGCAGTACCTATTCCGACATCCGATCAGTTATGACAAACACTGCATGAGATTTGGGAAGCTGGTCCTAATGCTAATGAAGAGATAACAGTTGTGCTTGTTGATCAATTGCTAGAGCCTCCGGAAGGAGAAGATGATGTTCTTAGGGAAATTGATGAATATCAACCGGAGCAAACAGGTAATGACATGTCATCTTCAGCCACTGAATCTGAAGATATGGAAGAGATTGAGGTTGAGGCTCCAGAGAATGTAACTACAGATCCGTCCTTTCAAATTAGGACATATTGATCACGATTGGTTGTCACTGAGGAAGAAAGAAGGAGGAAAGAGCTACAGTGGAGTCGGAGGACTCAGATTATGAAGATGAGGAAGAAGTAGTACCTCTGGTGCATCGGCAACGGGCTAAACGTCATCGTTTTATGCAGGGAGCTACCTCAGCTTTAGTTGCACACCCTGAAATAGCTCAACCTCCACCTACTCAATCTACCATTCCACCATCACCACCACCGGTTGAACCGTACATCCCATCACCCATCATTCCAACCCCAATACAATCCATTCCATCCACCTCATCCACCTACGCAGAGAATCAAAGGTTTTTGGCACTAAAGGATAGAGTTGACTTCCAGCAGATTCAAATCTTTGGCCTGACAACGGCTCTCGGTGAAGTACAAAAGCATGATGCAAATCTAGATATCGAGAATGCCTAGCTGAAGAAGACTGTTGATAAGGTTCAGGAAGATAACTTAGAGCTGAAAACTTTTGTCGCTGATCAAGCAGCCGAAATAAGATCGATGCGCTCCCTGATTGAGCAATTAATAATATAAAGGCTCAGGGGGAGACATCCTGCCGTGATCAAGTAGAGTTGCGCAGGGATGATGATGATAATAATGAAGATGACAATGACAATGATCCCAGCACGCAAAGACATAATGAGCCAGTAGATTTTTCTGCTGCTCAGGATGCTGAGACTCAGGGGGAGCCGAGTCAATCAGGAGCTGTAGAAGGAGAGGCCAGTTCATCCAAAGCCACAGAGTCGGAGATAAATGAGATGATTGAAGCACTAATGGATCTCGATGATGACCCTATGGACCTTGGCTTTGATTTTGAGGATGATATGGAGGAATTAGAAGAAGGGGAATTTGTACCCGGAGATATAACAGATTGGAAATCCGATGATGAAGTGTGTGCTGATGAAGATGATGAAGCCAATGAGATCATCGTTCAGCAAAACCCAATCACAGATACGTATGTGATAGACAAAAATAATGTGATTAACGTAGAAGTAGTTAATGCTGCTTTAAATGTTGATTCATCAAGGGAAGAGCCTGCCAGAGAGCTTACCAAGAAGAAAAAAGAAAACTATGGTTCAGGGCAGAGCAAAAGGAGTAGAGTTGAAGAAGAAGATGCATGTGCGGGGTACTGGAGAGCTATCCGGAAGCATATTGAGCTGGTTCTTTGATCGGGAATCGCAGCTATTCATAATCAAAAGAAAAGATGGTCTCCAGTACCTCAGAAAAACTCTGAAAGTGTTCAACTCCTTGCCGAAGATTGAGATAAAGGCATTAGCTTGGAAGGAGCTAATCAATATCGGCAACAATCCTTACGCTGAAATAATTGCCAAGATCATAAGAAAAGAAGGAAGGTCGAGGAAGTTCGAACGTCTCAATCCGAGGATAGGTAAACGAGTAATGGACCATTCTCGAATTGATCCTCTGACTGGGCGTCCATGGATGAAAATACAAGACAGACCAGTGAGATGTCTGAGAAAGGTACCACTCAAGCCAATGCCACAGGACGTCATGAAAAACCTAAACTGGTGGTATGTGGAGAGTGAAACGGGAGAAGATGTGATGGAAGATTTTGAAGAAAAATTAATTCTTAGAGTCTACGATCCCCTTCACCTGGTAAACCTTTCTGAAGATGACCTTCAGGTGCTACATGCTCATAAGATCTCAAGCGACACTCATATGGATAGTGAGGCTAGAAAGTATGAAAATGTAGTTAGAGTGTGTATTGAGCAGGGTTTGTATGCTGGCAGCAGTTTGAATAAATAATAAACAAAGTACTTAATCAAATGTGTGAATTGTTAGAAGCTATTGTCAAGGGGGAGTCTGTTGGTACACCCTGTGTGACGATAGCAGTCTAAGTGATCCAACATTGTGGTATTAGCAAGTGTTTGATATATATGTTTATATATGTTTGATAATTATTATTGATTGTATGTTTGAACTTGATGTAACGTATTACAAGAAGTTCAAACATAAAGATCAAAGATAAAATCAAACATAAGTTAAAAACATAAGTTTCAATGCTAAGTTAAATATGTGAAAGAGTAAATTCGAATTCTCTAAGGATTGGCATTCGAATCTATGACAGATTCGAATGTGTTCCTTGGCAGATTCGAATGTACATCTAAGGTAGATTCGAGAGTGTCCAGGGGACAAACTCGAATGGGCCTTGTGCCTGATTCGAGTTTGGCCCATGGCAGACTCGAATTAGCCTCTATAATTAGGGACAGACTCGAATCATTAAGGGACTTTTTGCAGAATTCGAGAGAGATTAAGCAAAAGGCGATTTCGAGTTTATCAGTGGTTTTAGTGTTGTTTCGGAGAGAATCAATTCGTAGGTGCGTCCATCGTAGTTCGTACAGCTTATTGATAGTCTCCGTGTTCCGAGTGAGAGTTATTCCGTCAACCCGTTAACAAGGATTCCGCACTCGTTGACGGTCTCGCGTCAAGATAGATCTCGTAGTGTGTAGACCTTACAAAAATGTGATTTACCTGATAATTGAGGATTAAAACATGTCATCTTCATAAATTTAAGCAAATTCGAAAATCATATGGAAACAGTAAAGTGTAAAACAGTAAATTACCTTAAGGTGATTCAATCTCGAGAGTGAGTTCAATATATCCAATCGGGGAGTGAATTCTAAAATCATATGGAAATTATAAAAATTTCATCATCACTCAAAGTTAAACTCGGAAACAATTTCAAGAGTGCATTCAAATTTAGAATTTACCTTAGTGTGATTCATCATCCAGGGCCACCGTTCAGGACATTTTCTACCATTTTTCCAGAACCTTCACTTCATGTTTTTGAAATCAATCGTCCTTCAAATTTGAATCGCTAGCGAATATCATACTCTGTCAGTCATTGCATTGAAACAGATCCACAATGAATTTGGGGTTCATTTGGAAAATAGGTTATGAAGATGAAGAAACCTTACCGTCTAGATGGAGTGGCAGCAATTTGAGACTAAACTTCAAATTTGAGCAACAGCGATTAGAAAATTAGCTTTAAATTTGGGTAGAGCAGTAGCGATTTGAAATTAATAGCAGCACCGAGTTGATTTGAGCAATGATTCAAAGGAATCGAGCAGCGAAGATAATCTATCGCATCAAAGGAATCGAGTAGCGAAAATGATCAATTTGATCAAAGGAATTGAACAGCGATCAAGTTAGTTCTGGCCTCTAGATTGAACGTCGATCAACATCAACTTGATTCTCACCTCTAGATTGAGCAGTAACCAAGGGATGGATATTGTTTATACTTGTGTTCTAGGTCACTAAAGCCTGTTCTAAAAAAAATATGTTGGGCCAAAAAAGCATCAGATATATATTTCCTGAATTGTTGGGTATATGTTTTTAAGTCTATATATATTTTTTTTATTGGGTTTAATATTATTTTTGTAATGAATAAAAAAATCAAATAAACCATTTAAACATTTAAATTTGACCACTATACAATATTTCTATATAGTAGTATAAAAATTTTTAAATTTAATTTCTAGTTTACCAAAATATTAAATTAATTATTATTTAATTCAGCGACACACTTAGTGACTTGTGTGTAGATGTTGCAAATTCAGCGACATACATAGTGTCTTATACATGAGTGTGATAATTTAACGACACACATAATGTCTTGTATATAAATGTCACAAAATTAGCAACACACTTAGTGACGTATACGCATGTGTCACAAATTCAGCAGCACACATAGTGTATATGTCACAAAATCTGTGACGTGTATAGATACTTTTTTGTGTATGTCACAAAATTAGCGACGCGTATAATGACTTGTACATGAATGTCGCAAAAAATAGTGATACATAAATGACATTGGTGACTTGTTCGTCCCAAAAACTATCACTACAGATGTAACTAATTTGTGACATGCAAATACATGTCGCTAAATTTGTCGCTGAATAACATTTTTCTTGTAGTTAAAACCCCAATTCCTCTTTCTTCATCTTTTCACTCTTAATTTCTTTGTTTTTTACTTGATTTAGGTTTGATTCCCCATAGATCTGTTGGTTTTCTGACCTGAATATGAAATTGGTTCAAAAATATTCCAAGAAAATCATATGGGATCAGATGAGATCGGATAATACATCACCCATTTTGTCGAATCGGGTCAGTACCGGGTTACCAAAGCTCTTGTTGTACCTTATCTTGTTCGTTTATGCAACTTACCTTGTTTACACTCTCAAGCTTCTCAATAATCCAGTTAAAACGCAACCGGATGATGATGGTCTTCCGCCGATGAAAATCTCCGGCGATACATCGCATTTTCAACCGGATGATGAGAGGGGATCAGACAAGAAAGGAGAAGAGAGAATAGAATGGAGAAGGAGCAGTGCCGTCGATGAAGCGATAGTGAGGAAGAGTTCGATCTGCACGCTTCTGAGATGATGAGAGGTTATCAGACAAGTTTTTTTCTCAGATTGAATAAGTGACAATGAGAGTTTTTTTTGTCAGTTATCTATTATTGTATCAAACTCCCTTATTAGTGAATCCTTTCACCGAATAGGGGAATTTAGTCCAATAAGAGCACAATAAGGGACATCAAATAGGGCCTTACCCTCCCATCTTATTTGATGTTACTCTACAAATCCCCTCACATATATACATACACATATCTGAATCTATCACCTCTCTCTACACTCTGTTTGCTGCATCAATCAAATTCTTCTGGAAGCTCCTTCTCTCCATGTTCATTTACTCGTTTCTTATAAGGTTTGATTGCAGCTACTTCTGATCCGTTTTTATTGATTTCTTAGTTTCAAGTGTGGATTCGAGTTGATTCTTGAGAAATTGTTCAGAAAAGGGGAAGAAGTATTTGATCCACAGGATTACATGAAGATCGTAACGGTTTTACTATCTCCGGAGCTAGTAAGTTTATGCAATTAACAATTTCATACGCCAAGTAATGTTTTTAGCTCCAGCTTTTAATAGAAAAGGAAAAGGAATTAGGTAATGTTTTGAAGGTGTGACATCCCTTACGAATGTGTGTTTTTGGACGAAGTTTGATGATGTCTGTTATGAATTGAAAATGAGAAATTGTATTGATTTGAATGATCTAAACGATTACAATGATATGGCTACATAGTTGTTTGTTTACAAATTGTTAACTGACTTGTTTCAAATCCACACCTTTAACTACTACCAATACTACACATTAGTCCCTACACATGTTATACTTGCTAATCACACCTTATAATACCTATAGTTATATGGCTATATAGCTGTAATTAGTTAACATATTGTTAACGAACATTTTTCAAATTCACACCTTTAACTACTATCAATACTACACATTAGTCCCTACACATGTTAGACTTGCTAATCACACCTTATAAACCTATAGTCTCCACCTTGATTACAAGTATTTTGATACATGTAAAATTTCTAAGCACCACTGCATCTTTACTTCTGGTAATGATTTAGTTGACATATCAGCTGCATTTAGATCTATATGCACCTTCTCCACATTTATTTCTTTGTTACTGATTACCTCTCTTATGAAATGTAACTTCACAATATTGATATGCTTAGATCTTTCATGAACTGTTGCATTCTTAGATAAGTGCAATGCACTCTGATTATCACAATACATCATTGTGTCTTTACTATGTACTCCAAGTTCCTTGAGAAATCCCTTTAACTACATAGCTTCTTTCACTGATTCTGCCAAAGCTACATATTCAGCTTCTGTTGAAGAAAGAGCTACTATATGCTGCAAGGATGAACTGACTGTACACCCCTTTAGTTTGAACACATATCCACTAACTGATCTGAACTTATCCAGATCCTTTGCAAATCTCGAGTCTGAGTACCCTTGAACTACTTGTGCACTGACATCTTCCTCCCCATACAGTAATCCTACATCTTGTATTCCTTATAAATAGCTTAAAATCCACTTTACTGCCTTACAATGTTCTATTCCAGGATTTGCAAGATACCTGCTCACCACACTTACTACATAGGCTAAATTTGGTCTTGTACACACCATCAAGTACATTAAACTCCTAACAGCTTGAGCATATGGAACACCTTCCATTTTTGATATTTCTTCATTATTCTGAGGACAATTCTTTAAGGACAACTTAAATTGGTTCCCTAATGGTGTATTTACAGCTTTTGCATTCTCCATACTAAACTTTAATAGCTAGCACCTTTTTGTTATAACCCTTTTGTGACACTATTAGCCTTCTTTGGTTCCTGTCTCTGTATATTTCCATCCCCAACATCTTCTTTGCTTCACCTAACTCTTTCATATCAAATCTGGAGTTAAGAAGCCTCTTTGTGGTTTGTATCTCAGCTTTATCATCACATGCCAACAACATATCGTCAACATACAATAACTATGAACCTGCCTTTTCTAAACTCTTTGAAGTACACACGACTATCATAAGCACTCCTTGTGAACCCATGAGTAGTCATATGATCATCAAACTTCTTGTGCCACATTATTGGGGATTGTAAACACACATGTTCCTCCTTACCTGCTACCTCAAACCCCTTTGGTTGTTTCATGTAAATGCTTTCTTCCAAACTTCCATGTAGAAAGGAAATCTTGATATCTAATTTCTCCAGCTCATATTTGTATTGTGCTGTTAATGCCAACAAGATTCTTATGGAAGCATGTTTTACCACAGGTGAGAAGATCTCTATGAAATTAATTTCCTGGTTTCAGAGTGAACCCCTTTGCCACTAATCTGGCCTTATACCTTTGGATAGAGACCCCTAGGATTCCATCTTTAATCTTATTTAACCACTTGCAAACAACTATACTTTTACCTTTGGGCTTCCATACCAGCTCCAAAGTTTGATTCTTGTACAAAGAGTCCATTTCCTCCTTCATTGCAACTAACCGTTTGTCTCGTTGCTTAGAACTGATAGCCTCACTGAAATTCAAAGGCTCTATATTGTTTCAAATTCTGCAACAACAAAGGCAAAAGCAGTAATGTCCTCTTGATCTCTATACCTTGAAGGTGGAACTATTATCCTTCTTTATCTGTCTCTTGCAAGTTGATAGTCAGTCAGCTCATGTTAAGTAGATTGATCACTCCCTAACCCACTGTTCACAAGTGGGGCTACATTATGTCTACTCTTATCATCTAGATCCACCTCAATCTGAGCACTTCCATCTCTTCCACTTCAATAACATCTCTATACATTTGACTTTCATTGAAAGTAACATCTCTGCTGATTACAACTTTGGGGCTTCAATTGTCAATTCTCCATTGTCTATAACACCTTGAGGATATCCAAGTATTACACACTTCATGGCCCTAGGCTCAAGTTTATCTTGTCTAATGTTGGCATATGCAACACTGCTAGATTTTTTAAGTTGACTATAATTTGAATCCTCACTTGTCCACATGTACATAGGGGTCTTATTGTCTAGAGTAGTTGATGGGCTCCTGTTTACCAGGTACACAACAACATTAATAGCTTCTCCCCAAAAATGTTTTGGCATTCCAGATTGACTTAGCATAGCTCTTAGTTTATTCAATAAAGTCTTGTTCATTCTTTTTGCAAGGCCTTTCTGCTGGGGGTTACCAGAGACTGTGAGATATCTAGAAATCCCATGATCTTGACAGAACTGATTAAACTTGTGGCTGCAAAATCCAAAACCATTGTCAGTACGTAATTTTTCACTTTAGCCTTAGTCTGAGTTTCAACTAACACCTTCCGTGCCTTGAAATGTTCTAGAGCCTCATCTTTTATTTTTAATAGGTACACCCACACGCGTCTTGTATAATCATCTATCAGGGACAGGAAATACTTAGCACCCCCTAAGGTTTGGGTTCTTGCAGGCCCCCATAAATCAGCATGTATGTATTCCAAACCCCTTTTAGATTTAAGCACTCCAAAACCGAATTTGACTTTGTGGGATTTAGCCAACACACAGTGTTCACAGAACTCTAAGTTGCTATTTTAAGTCCCCCAAATGCATTAATCTTGGCCAGCTCTTGCATTCCCCTTAAGCTCATATGGCCAAGCCTCTGGTGATAGAGGCTTACCTCCTTTGCCTGACCCACACTGCTGCTTCCCACACTGTTAGCTTGACTGTCACTGTCAAGAACATAGATGTTGTTTATTCTTCTTGTGCCTTGCATCACCACAGATGCCCATTGATAATCTTGATCTTACCACTTCCCTGTTTTACTTTTAATCCTTCTTGTTCCAAACACTCTAATGATATCAAGTTCCTCTTCAACTTGGGAATTATCTCACAGTAAGCAAGAGAAATTCAGACCCATCCTTTAATTTGAAATAAATATTGCCCACACCCTTAACATTACAAGGGCTGTCATCTCCTAATATAACTGGGCTCATATATGTTTGTTTGAAATTCCTTAGGGGGCGTTTGGTTCGTGGATTTCCTGGGATTCACTGGGATTTGCATTTAAGATCCTGTGTTTGGTTCGCAGATTTCAGTAAGGATTTAAAATCCCAGGATTTATTAAATCCTTCCTTTCTTTGTTATTTAAAATCCCAACCTCCCCCTTGGATTTAAAATCCCAATTACCTTGCATTTTTCAGATTAGCAAATTTTTTTCAATAAGATAATGCAAATTCTTTGACAAATGCAAATGCTGCATAATGCAAATCCTTTGACAAAATGCAAATCCCAGAGAAAAATATCTGGAAACCAAACGCCCCCTTAGTAGACGCTTATTCGGGGTCATGTGATGTGAACAACCAGAATATAAAATCCATCCATCAATGAGTGGATGGGAACTAACCATTAATACTTCTGAACTTTCATAGCCTTCAGAACCTGAATCATTAGTTTGCACATTTGACTCCTGGCATGTACCTCTTCTCTTCTTTTCCACTTATCTGGGCAGTCTTTGATAAGGTGAGTCTCGAACTGGCATGCAAAACACTTCTTTGTGCCCCTTGATTCATGCTTCCCTTTTCTTGAATTTCTTTCTGTTTGGTCTGCCTCTTGCATACAACCCCTCGGATACAACCTATTTGGGATTTGATTTCTTTTGTAGTTCTTTTGAATTGAGTGCAGCAAGTACTTCTTCCATGGTTAGACTTTCCCTGCTATACATCAGGGTATCAACAAAGTGCTCATATGTTGATGGCAGAGATGTTAAGATGATAATAGCCTTGTCGTCCTCATTTAGATTCACTTCAATTCTCTCTAAATCCAACACTAGCTTGTTGAATTCATCTACATGGTCTTCTACTGAATTTCCTGCTCCCATCTGGAACGTGTATAGTCATTTCTTGAGATATAACCTGTTGGCCAACGACTTAGTCATGTATAGGGCTTCAAGCTTCAACCACACTCCTACTGCAGTAGATTCTTTTGATACCTCTCATAACACACAATCACCTAGAGACAAAATGGTAGCAGTGTGTGCTTTCTCCATCATTTCTTTCTTCTGTTTGTCATCCATCGTTTTAGGAAGATTGTCTCCCCTCCCCCCCCCCCCCCCCTCCCCCCCGCCCCCCCACCCACCCGGGCATCTACATTCCCCTGATGAACCAAGAGAGCCCTCATCTTCAATCTCCAAAAGCTAAAGTCATTCTTGACGTCGAACTTCTCAAGATCAAACCTAGTAAACACCATCTTCGATATTCTCCAATCAATTCACTTAAGCACAACTGCTTGACACCAGAGTTCTTGTAATCGCGTTGATCTTTGTATTGATTTGAATTATCTCAACGATTACAATCAATGATTCACAATCCCTCCGTCGTGGTTTTGATTCCACTTGTTATGAATTGAAAATGAGAATTTGTATTGATTTGAATGATCTCAACGATTACAATGATATGGCTATATAGTTGTTAGTTAATAGATTGTTAACTAACTTATTTCAAATCCACACCTTTAACTACTACCAATACTACGCATTAGTCCCCAAATATGTTATACTCGCTAATCACACCTTATAATACATATAATGTCAGGAACGGTTGTGATCATGGCTATGCCTATCATTTTGGGGCCAGGGACGAAAACTTAAAAGGAAGCCTTTATATAACACTTAGCAATTAACAAATATTAATTAGGAAGACAAATAAAATAGCAATTAACAATTAGCAAAACAACTAAAGTAGCAATTAACAATTAGAAAACATATAAAAGTAGCAATTAACAATTAACATTTACCAAAACAAATAAGATAGCAATTAACAATAATCAAAACAAATAATTAGAAGACGTGTTAAATAAACGAAAACAACTTTTGTTGAATTCGAAGTCTTGAATCTCTATTCTCTAATAACCAATCTGGACCGAAGAATCAAAAATTCGTGATTCAAATTAAGTGATGATTCCTTTGACTCTTTACCAAGTCTTGACTCTTCAATATCTGATAAAGTAATAGCCAATACAATAAATCAAAAATCAAAATGTGTATAATGATTAAATAGAAGAACAACTGAATAAAGGATTAGAAAAACACCTTTATTAAGGTTAGAGTCTCTGAATTGCAGACTTGCAGTTAGATTCTTCAAAGATGAAAACGGAGGATGAGCTAATGATAATTGTAGTTAGAATGTTTGCAGAATGCCAGAAGCCCAAATATCCAGAATTGCAGTTTGAATGTTCGATGGGCAGGAGTGTCACACATGAAAGAACGAAGGATGGGCAGGAACGTCGACGTCACACATCTTGATTTTTACTCATTCACACCTTGAATCTCGCTAATCGAAGCGTCACACATTTTGATTCATGATTTTTTGGTGAGGTATCGGGACGTCGCACATGAAAGTAAAAGAACAATGGGTCGATAGGCAGGAGGCAGAGGCGTGGAGCCAGGAGCGAAATCATCGAATCTGGAATGGCATTACCGGTTATTGATTTGGGCTTAGGGTATAAGCTACAAAATTTTTTGGGCCCCTTACATGCTATGCAACCTGGGCGGTGGGCCAGGTTGAGCAGGCCCAGGGCTGGCCTAGGTTGTGATGTTTATGAAGTAATGTGTTGATGTTTTTGAATTTTGATATATGAACTCCATTGTTTTTTCCAGGAAATCTAGAGTTCGTTTGAGTAATCTGTTGAAAAGAATTCAATCATGACATGTACTTCGTTTCGGATCTATGATACGTTATCGTGGATTAATTTCATTTTATAAGATTTTTCATTTATAATCCAATCCACATTGTGTGACGGCCACTCCTTACGGAGGAGTCGTAGCGACTAGATCCCAAATTAGCAACAAAGAATCAATAATAACTAAGACAGAGTAATTAAATTGCAGAATATATTACAGTACAAACAGTAGGATTAAGTGTATTGCATCATACATAGTTCAAAATTATCTTATAAGGTACAAGGCTATTCTATTACATATCATCATATAACAAAGCATAACTACCCAAACCACCACAATGATATCTTCTAGCTATACCAAAAAGGTCGTTTGAATAGTGGTCTATGATACTTCGACTTGATGTTGACAGACCTAAGAACTAGGTCCAACTTGCGCTTTTACCTTGTCTTTTCCTGTAAGGAGTTTCAACAGCAACTGTAAGCATTGGCTTAGTGAGTTAATAGATTCAACAGTAAACATGTTGTAATGAAAGGCGGAATGTGGGTATAGCGTGATATGACTTGACTGCTGCCAACAACCACGCAAAGTGAGACATAGTATATAAGAGCAGGATGATGTCCAGGCCACACTCACGCTTTTAGTGGAAGCTATCCACTCAATACTGGGCTAGCTACCAGTAAACTACGTGGGCGGAACATCAGAGTAAGCAACCACCAAGTTCAGATGAACAGGTGACATAAGCTAGGTCTAGGACAATAGACCAGTAATGCTAATAAAGATGAGCGGAAGACATATATGTCAATGATGCAAGAAATGATGATAAACATAAATAAGCAAGTTCATGATGGCAACACCAGTTTATAATAATAACTAAAATCAATTATAAAAGCATGTGTGTAGGATGATATATCAAATAGCTATCATGATCCATAGGGCATCACCGAACCATGGTGTGCACAGGTCACAATCCAGCTGAGCATATATGAATGTCAATAAAGCTTAGAACAACAATAATCAGACATGTAAAACTGAATTATCTATAACTCACAGTTACTGATTTAGAACTTGTTGTTGAGCTTTGACTTTGGCAAGCGGATTATTCCACCACCTGAGTTATCTCAGGATTTCACTTTAGGCTTTGGCTTTCATGACTTGGCTTGGCTTGGCTTTACTAACTTTAACACACATTTCAATGACTTTGACTATATAACTTTGTTCAGATTTATTTGAACCTGTCCAGTATTTGACATTGGCATGAACATCAGCTTTAAAGGCTTTACATTTAATGGCTTATCATGTCATTTTAGTCTTGGTTGAGTCATTGTTGGACTTATGGCTTGTCTTGACATGATTTTAATGGCTTTATAAGCTTTTATGCTTTTCATGATCTTGTGTGACTTTATTAAGACATTTTGCTTTACTTGCACTTGAAAACTTGTATGAATGCATATAATGACATACCATGAGCTTGTTTAATGACTATATGTTCATAAACTTGATTATAAATTTACTTATGCATGTCTTACATGTTCATATTTTACGTATACAATATAAGATATGAACATCCACATGCTTTCTATCAGTTGTTTATCTATTTCATGCACATATAATCCTATATGCATTTCTAATGAATTTGCTATATGTGTGTAAGTTTGAGCCATTTATATAAGATCATTTAATTTTTCCTGATTTTAAACAATATAGTCCCTTGTATATATTGATCATAAGCATATGCTTTGATATCTAAATATATATGATCACACACATATGTTCATACACTTCATTTGATGCAACTTATTGATAAATGTGTATATATTATATTATATTATATATATATATAGAGGGAGGTTCAATGGAAAATCACCATGCACGTGAAAACTTGTGAAAACCACACTGCACCACTACAAATGCATCAAATTCCCCCCGTGATGCATCAAAATTCCGCGTGATGCATCAATTTTTCTGCGTGATGCATCAAAATCCCGCGTGATGCATCACCTTATTTACGATCATGCCACCGCGTTTTTCATGAAATGCACCAAATCGGACGGTATACGTAGGTTTCCATAGTTTTCAGGTGCATAGTAGTTTTCCATTGAACCCACCCCTATATATATATATATATATATATATATATATATATATATATATATATATATATATATATATATATATATATATATATATATATATATATATATATATATATATATATATATATATATATATATATATATATATATAGAGAGAGAGAGAGAGAGAGATTCAGGTTCAAAAAGGTACCTCTCGAAATCAAGTGCACCCGAAGGTACCAACCTTAAAAAAAAAATTTTAATTTTTTTCTCATAACTATGTTTAATTTAATGTTATACGCATGATATATGAATTTCACATACGTTCACACTTTTTGTGTCCTTAAAAATTATGTAAAATGCTCAATGCATATTTATGTGAATGGTCATCCATGTGAATGGTCATTTCACATCATGTGAATGGTGTGAATGACCATTCACATGATTTTTTTACCATTCACAAGATTTATGATGTTGTTTCTTTTGAAAAAAAGTCTTATAATATTGTCTTACACATATGTATGCAAAAAAAATATATGTGAATGATCATTCACATTAGGGTACGCTGGAATCTTATAGGTACGCTGATGAACTTGATTCTATATATATATATATATATATATTATATATATATATATATATATATATATATATATATATATATATATATATATATATATATATATATATATATAGAGGGAGGTTCAATGGAAAACCACCATGCACCTGAAAACCTGTGAAAACCGCACTGCACCACCACAAATGCATCAAATTCCCCGCGCGATGCATCAAATTTTCCGCGTGATGCATCACCTTATTTACGATCATGTCACCGCGTTTTTATGAAATGCACCAAATCGGACGGTTTGCGTAGGTTTCCACAGTTTTCAGGTGCATAGTGGTTTTCCATTGAACTCACCCCTATATATATATATATATATATATATATATATATATATATATATATATATATATATATATATATATATATATATATATATATATATATATAAGGCTGCTGTGAATTTATCACAACATAGACACTTGATCAAATTATATATATATATATATATATATATGTGTGTGTGTGTGTGTGTGTGTATACAACTGTTGTATGTTTGTTGCTGCTGCCCTTGAACATCCGAGACTTTCACCAATTGGTGAGTCTCGGATCTCTAGAAATATACCTCACACACACTTCACACATGAGAGACTTGCATATACTTAGTTTATTTAGGTTGCTATATGATCAACACATCCAAGACTCTCACCAATGTGAGTCTCGGATCTTTCACATATACCACACATACACTTAGTCTTTCTATATGATTGAAAGGATAAAGGGCTACTGATATTCTGTCACAGACAACATACATCCGAGACTTGTGAGTCTCGGATCTTTCATGCTACTTACTTATTCACACTTAGTTATTATAATTGTTGAGGTGGGCTGCTAGTACTACTATGTTCATGTCCGAGACTTACACCCAAGATGAGTCTCAGATGTCTCATTTTCATGCAAATTACTTATACAAACACATGCACACGTCACAACACTTTGTTTCCTGTTTTTCTTAAACTTTCAGCAACAAAAGAAGGGAGGTTAAGGGCGATTTACAACATACAAATGGTCACATGAACATTATGTACTCATAGCTAGCCAGGCCGGAGGCCAATGACCTTCTTGGCCATCTTATTTTCAGTTAAAAACAGAAAATGGACAGCAAGAACAAAACTCCATTTAAGTTTCACGAGTTTTTTTTTATTTTTGCAAACATGGAATTAAACACTAAAAATGCTTGTATAATCAATTGAACATGTAACAAGAACATGCATATGCTTTATTTCAGATTTTCAACACTAAACTTGTCTAATTTTTGATGTTTTGAAATCATTTTGAAACTTATATAAATCTCAGCAACCGTAGCATTCATATGATCCCAAAGAACAATTTAGACATAAAAATTACCTTAAATCTTATAGGATTTTTGTTGTGTGATGCTTGCTTGGCTTTAGTTCTTGATTTTTGATGCAACTTTTGGATGAAATTGAAATGGATCGTGAGTTCTTGAGAGAAAAGTAGAGGGAATTTAATTTGCTTGTTAGGTGATAAATGAGCAGATGAAAACCAATTTGGGTATTTATGTATTAATGTTTGTTAAATTTTCAATTTGGCCCCCAAACATGTTTTATTTCATTCCTTTTAATTTCCTTAAACTTTGTCATCATAAGTGCTACATACACATACATTTGGCTTAATTAAAATAACAAGACAATTAATGTAAATAAAATTACATTATAAAGTCAAAATACAGAAAATTAGAAGCTGGGTTGTTACTCGTTGTTTAGAAAATTACAAAAGAATGTTGATTTCTAGAAGTGTCTTAAGGGTTTATGGCCTTGGATTGTTGCATTTTAGTTTTTAGATAGCCATTAGTTCTCACAAAAAGATTCAGATTCTCGATAATTTGGTGCATTGATGGGGATTTAATCTCGAAGTCAAGGGATGCTTGTTATGCTTATTTTCTTCTTGTGGCATCCAAGAGTTGAATCTCAATCCTCTAATCCTCAAACAAAGCCTACAAGGGCTCTTGATGCAACCTACCAGGAGTATGCATTTCGTTCTTTTGTTAAGCACGTACCAGCATTCCGTTTGATGGCATTGTCCCTCCCTATTTGACTTGGATTGAAATAGCAACAGTGAAGTTAAGAAGTGGTAGCTTGTTTCACAGAGGCGTTCAGATATATCGGCATTTTAGAATCCCAGTTGGCCTAAGAGAACGACCTTATGTTGAGGCACTTGTTCTGGTTTATCATAATTCGGGAAATTGGTCCACGACGTATTACCCTTTGCCATGTTACACTACAAAGTAATAACTCGTGTAATTATGTGACCCATCAAAAGTTGTCATGCCCGCATACTAACCAGTCATTCGTAATACAATGGCAAGTCGTATTTGAATACAAGTACCGTTCAAGAAAATAATAAATTTAGTCATTTGAATAATTTTTGAATACACGAATTTTCTAAGATTCACTGTGATTTGCAATTAAAATTCTGTCTTTGGTTCGTATATTTCAGTCGAATCTAAAATCTTAGAATTTTTTATATGCATTCTTTATCTGTTATACAAAAACCCAACTTCCCCTAGTATTTAAAATCTCAATTACCTTGTATTAATCAGATTAATAATTTTTTTTAAATGATAATGTAGATTTTTTGACAA
The DNA here is from genome assembly GCA_020465985.1 of Centrapalus pauciflorus. NCBI lineage: Eukaryota > Viridiplantae > Streptophyta > Magnoliopsida > Asterales > Asteraceae > Centrapalus > Centrapalus pauciflorus. Next base: position 55,627 of record JAANYP010002033.1, on the reverse strand, counting down.
AACCAGACAAATGCAAATGATGCATAATGTAAATCTTTTGACAAATTACAAATGCTAAAGGAAACAAAAAAATTAATAAACAAGTGGTCGGTGAATAATAATCGTTGACAAGTAAACTTGATCCATTGAACAATTTCCCATCGGCATGCAAAACAGTTATCACCTTTGTTGTACACATTTGTCATAGATGAAAAGACAAGGGCATTTACGTCAACTTACCCTCCCATCTTATTTGCTGTTACTCTGCAAATCCCCACACATATATACATACACATATCTGTATCTATCACCTCTCTCTCTTTCTCTCTCTCTCCACTCTGTTTGCTGCATCAATCCAATTCTTCTGGAAGCTCCTTCTCTCCATGTTCATTTACTCGTTCCATAGAAGATTGATTGCACGGCGCTACTTCTGATCATTTTTGTTGATTTCTTAGTTTCAAGTGTGGATTCGAGTTGATTCTTGACAAATTGTTCGGAAAATGAGAGAAGTTTGTGTTAATTTGATCAACAGGATTACACGAAGATCGTAACGGTTTTACTATCTCCGGAGCTGGTAAGTTTATGCAATTAACAATTTCATACGCTACTTACGGTTTTTGGCTCCAGCTTTTAATAGAAAATGCAGAGGAATTTGGTAGGGTTTTGAAGGTGTGATCCTTACGAATGCGTGTTCTTGGACGAAATTTGATGATGTCAGTAACGGTTGTGTTGTTTGTGAAGCAATGTGTTGATGTTTTTGATTTTTGATATATGAACTCGATTGTTTTTTCCAGGAAATTTAGGGTTTGTTTGAGTATAAATCTGCTGAAACGAATTCAATCATGACAAGGTACTTCGTTTCGGATCTATGATACTTTCTGTGGATTAATTTCATTTGATAAGATTTGCCGTTTAGAATCCAATCCACATTGTTTAGAAAATTACAAAAAAAGTAATTACAGAGTTCTAGAAGTATCTTAAGGGGTTTTGGCATTGGATTGTTGAATTTTAGTTTTCAGATTGCCATTAGTTCACACAGAAAGATTCAGATTCTCGATAATTTGATGCATTGATGGGGATTCAATCTCGAAGTCAAGGGATGCTTGTTCTGCTTATTTGCTTCTTGTGGCATCCAAGAGTTGAATCTCAATTCTCTAATGCTCAAACAAAGCCTGCAAGGGCTCTTGATGCAACCCTCCAGGAGTATGCATTTCGTTCATTTGTTAATCCACGTACCGGTATTCCGTTTGATGGCATTGTCCCTCCCTATTTGACTGGGATTGAAATAGCAGCAATGAGGCTAAGAAGTGGTAGCTTGTTTCATAGAGGCGTTCAGACGTATAGGCAGTTTAGAATCCCGGTTGGCGTAAGAGAACAGCCGTACGTTGAAAGACTTGTTCTGGTTTATCATAATTTGGGAAATTGGTCCACGACGTATTACCCTTTACCCGGTTACACTTACCTAGCTCCTGTATTGGGTCTTCTTGCTTATAATGGTTCAGATTTATCGGCTACTATTCTGCCTGAATTGGACTTGTGGGCTTCTAATGATGTGATTACAATAAGGTTTGGCCGAATTAGCCCGATACCTGATGATTCGGTTGCAAGGTGTGTCTGGTTTGATCTTCATGGTCAGGTGAATTTCACAGATTTGGTATCTGGCAATGAATGTTCGACTTTTGAACAGGGACATTTCTCCATCGTAGTCGAATCTGCTGCCCCTTCTGTGTCAGTAGGCCCAGTACCTTCTGCACAGCCTATAGTTCCTATACGTAGTCGTAAAACAAATGATTTTAGGGTGTGGATTTACGTTGGCTCGGTAGCTGGTGGAATATCGTTGTTGGTCTTGTTGTCTGTGCTGATATTTTGGGCATGGCGATATAAAAAGAGGAAGAGAATGCGTCAACTGGAAAGAGCTGCAGATGCTGGTGTAGCAATGCACATGGCCAGAATTGGGAGTATGAGAGTACCAGTTGCTACGGGCACAAGAACGATGCCAACCCTGGAAACCGAGGATAATGCTTGATATCTCTCTGTGGACATTCTGTGCAACCTGCCCCTATCACATTCATATTCTTCCATATCCTGTTTTTCTAGGTACCGAATATCACTTCCTCTTTATACCTTTGTCCGTTCATATTCTAGGTTTATTGTGTAAATAATAATTGCTCACAAGACCATTCATACAATCATCATCTAACCATTGTAGTTGAATTTTGATGTCCAATTGACAAAAAGAAATAAATTTCTTTCATGGGATTTGAATCTTTTCATTTTTCAAGCAATTCAATATAATCTGATGGTAATGAAACATATGGTTTATACTTTATACTGTTTTGCTCATATTACTTAATCAAAGATGTTATTACATGCTTATACAGATATGGGTTTTTGTAGAACAAAATTCATTACCATCTCAAAAGCCAATTTGTAACCAACCCATAATTTAGCACCCATTATTGGATCACATGTTTCTGCATTCAATTATAAATCTTTAACCTTTGAGAATGTAGGTAGTTCATACAATGTACTGATGTAGCAGTAATTGGGAAGTCAAAGATAGGTCAAACAAAGAGTGTCAAGTTTAGTGGGTGCAATGGGACAAAACCGTACTGTACAAACAGTACCGTACCAAAACCAAATTAATGAGAAATTTGATATCATGTACCACACCATATAGTCGCGTTTAGCCGTTTAGGTACGGTTTCAGTATTCTCCCAGTTTTGTTTTTGTTTTTACTGTCATCATGTGGTCCCGTACCTTAACCAAAACCGAATTAGTAGTAAATTTGGTACGGTAGTGTGTGTATGATGTCAGTTCAATACGGTTTTCGTTGTGTTTTGTTCTGGGATCCCAATGAATTTTCTTACTGTCTCGAGTTCCGTGCAGTCGTACACCCATAAATGATTAATTGTTATTTAGTTATCAGTTTATATTAGGTAGGGATTTGTGATTATGCCAAGCCTTACTGCCTTAGTATCACCACTCAAATGAATATTAGTAGTTCATACCATTAATGACTAAAGGAACCCTACTCCCTTACTTTTTCCTTGTAATATTTGTATTTATCATAGCTTCGTTAATTAGCAATAAAAAAATTTATACAGCATATGGTTGAGCATTGTATTATTATATCAAATATTCTGAAAAACTAACAAAATTTCATCCATGCAAACTTTGTTGACTTGACAAACAATTATTAGATCCAATGAATAAGTGAGAGCTCATAGAATTGGGATACCGTCGCACCGATACCATCCTACCTGAATAACGGAACATATTGGTTATCTTAAAACTTTGAAAATAAGACTACTTCAAAAGATCGTATTTCAAATCTATATCTATATATTATAATAATTGAGAACATGATTGTCCACGTGTCATCTTATTATGTCATTTCATTTTCATTTTCCCGCCTTTAATTCCTTAATTAACTCTATCATCATATCATGACAGAAGTAATCGTGTCTTATAAACTTCCTTAATTATTTTCTTAAATATGGTAATAAATTGAACAATTTAAATTTATTTCCCTTCATTTTTCTAAATTTAAATATTAACAACCAACTATATTTCAATAAATAAAACTACTTATATTTAAATCAAAACTATATTTTAATAAAACCTACAATTTTTTCTTAATTTGTTACTTTTAGGTGGTATTTGTTTTTTAAGAGGTTAAATGTCTGAAGTCTGAACACCATGTCTGAAATTAAGAGGACGCCTTAAGATCTAAAATTTAGAGGCTCTAATTTTAATTCAGACAACTCTCATACTCTTAAAATTCAGAGGAAAATTAAGAAGTTTCAACCTCTTAAGTCTGAATTTAAACAAACAGTCTTAGGGTGCGTTTGGTTCGCGGATTTCCTGGGATTCACTAGGATTTGCATTTAAAATCCTGTGTTTGGTTCGCAGATTTCAGTAGGGATTTAAAATCCCAGGATTTCTTAAATCCCTCCCTTCTTTGTTATTTAAAATCTCAGCCTACCCCTTAGGATTTTAAATCCCGTTTATCTTGCATTTTTCACATTACCAAATTTTTTCTATAAGATAATGCAAATTCTTTGACAAATTCCTAACAAATGCAAATGCTGCATAATGCAAATCCTTTGACAAAATGCAACTCCCAGAGAAAAAAATCTGCGAACCAAACGCCCCCTTAATGTATTATAGATCTGAACTTTAGACTGGGTCTGAATGAAAAACAAATGATGCCTTAAATTGATAATCGTTTACTTAAATCATAACTATATTTTAATAAATATCTATTAACCGATAATATTAATACTAATAAAATCTTTTATATGTATTTATTTAAATATCAATATTTATAAGTTTTTTGCTTTATTATTTCATAGTATTTTAATAACTCATTTACAGTGGTTTATCATTAGTATTTTAAGATATTTTTTATATTTATAATAGAATTTTAAGTTTATATACATGTTTTAAGAAAACAATGAATTATTATTATCCGTGTAACACGCGGGATAATAAATAGTAAATCACTATTTAACTACCTCTCTAAAAATGGAAAATTCGTTTTATAAGAAACGGAAGAATGGTTTCCTATTCTTACATTGCCCGTTACGTCGGATTATCTTCGTTTAGATTAAATGTTTCCTGACTTTCAAAATTATATAAATATATTATTTAGACCTGGCAATTTGGTACATGACACGAATACGACACGAAATTTTGGTATATGGGTTTTATAAATTCGTGTTTCGTGTATATACATGTCGACACGGATTTCAAATTCGTGTTTCGTGTCTTATACATGTCAAATACGAATTTACCCATATAAACACGTGTAAGACACGTATAAAAATCGTGTTACACAATAACATGTATTTGACATGTATAAACTAGTATTTAAGGTTTCAAATTCATGGATACTTGAATTATTGTGTTTTGGATTTATAAATTTATATATATTTTTATTAAAATTCGTGTTTTCGTGTCACACGTTTTATTCGTGTCGTGACGTGTTACACGAATGTTTTACGTGTCGTGTTATTGTTTTATATCCAGACACGTTTTATAATTCGTGTCGTGTGTGTGTTTTACAAATTCGTGTGCTGTAATATTCGTGTCTGACACGTGACACGACACAGATACACGTATTGCCATGTCTAATATTATCGACGGACTAGAGAGAAAATTCGCTCATGTGGCATATATTAACACTGTCGGAGTTCAATGCGTAATCTCAGCATTCAATGTGTATTCCTTTACCTATAATTAAAACCTACCCCTTTAAATTTCTAATAATCCGAAAACGATTCATTATTTTCCCAACAAACTTTGTGATGACATCAATAATTTAAACAAGTTCTAGCCTTTCAAATTCCTAACTAATAAGATAAAATTCACTATTTTTCCAAACTTTGGATAATGTTAACTATTAAAACACATGTTTTTACTCCTAATGTAACAAAATATATAGAAAAAAATTATGATAACAAGGAATGCAAAATTAATTATTTTAGGAATTAAAAATATTATTGAAGAGTTTAAATTATTTTAAGATAAGATTGACAATTACAATTCTATTGACTGGAGAATTAATAAATTTTGCATAAAAATAAGATATTTTAACATTAGCAAATTTTAAAAAGATGTAGCAATTCTCAATCACTCTAAATTCTTATCTATATTTATATTTATATTCTAATATTTTTATCATCGCCCCAAATATGTGCATTAGTGGTATTAACATATTTTTTCTTACTATAGTTATAGTGTTAATTCACATCTTAAAAATGTATTTGTACAGTTTCTAAATATAGTTAGTCATGTGTCATTTCAACATGAGAAAATCATGATAATACGAAAAAATATTTTAAAACCTAAATCAAGAATGACGACTCTGTTGTTCAAACCTCACAAATTACATTGTCTTGGTATAGTTACATTATAAATTTTTATCATGCCTTTTTGTTGTTTATGTATTACACTTTTCAAAATTAACCATTAATTTTATTATTTTTAGCCTATTATGAAAAAAATAAATATCATCTATAATAATGAAACAATAAACGAATATGATTGAATAATGAGATAAATGAATTTCCAGCTAATGAAATTTAGGTATTGGATGATTAAATGTCTTCACTATGATATTATCAAGATTTATTGAGTTTTTATTATTAGTTTATTTGTTTGAATGCATATTTATAAGTTGGAAAATTTGTTATTATAATTTACGTATTTAACGTATTATACTTAATGATTTATGTATTGGAGATTGTATTATTTGATTATAAGATGATGCGTTTTCATTTTATCGTGTATAAGAATTAGTTTTTTACTCAGTAATCCATTTTTATACACATTTTCTAAATTAAAATTAGTCTCCCGATAAACGCATGCTAATGTATTAGGTGTGCATGTAGACTTCAAACATAATTGTGTCTGGTAGTATTAACGATTAAATAAAATATTTTTTTTGTATCATAAACGATGTGTAGTTTACTTCAAAAAACATATTTTTATTGGATGATTGTTGAATTATAAGATCTTCGTTTAGAAATAAAACATCTCATGAGTATATCAATAGTTAATGTTTTGATTGAAACTCAAAGATGATATCTTCTTGAAAACAAAATTTTCCTATTTTGATTTTTGAGGTAGTTGAGTGGCTGATTGATTTGATTGTTAGTTATTCCGATCCCATAACATTAGTACAATTCAAGAGGATTGATTGGTACTTAAATGTATGACGGAAAAGTCTCTGCTTCGGTGATAAAGGACGAGCTAGTAGCAATCGTATTCTCATGGTTGAAGTATAGAGCAAATTATAGATCTTTAATTTGGTCGTTATGGGTGGTTTGTCCTTCTTCGTTCTTCTGATTCTCTTTTGTTTTTTCTTGTACTGTGCTAGTTTCTGGCTAGCTGTTTTTGATAATTAATTATATAATATATTATGGTGTTCTAAGCGGGGGTGATGGCATTGCCGAAGCTCCCGGTTAGTTCTACCTTTTACGGTTCAAAAAAAAAACTTAAATGTATCACGGAACCCACAAATATGGAAATCCGAACCGATTATTATTTTTTTACGACAAATTAACCTAATCTTACTCCTAAACTATCCTTTTTATCCCAACCAGAAACTTCGGAACTTACTTCTACTACCTAAATTCTCAACTTGCCTCCGAACCTTTGACCTCACTATTATATGTCACCCTCATACCAAATGAGCTAAACCTCGTTGGCCTATAACGAGTTAGTTTAAACTTTGATTTATACTAAGGGGGTGTTTGGTAGAGAGATTTGAGGGAAGAGAATTGTGAATTCTCTTGTTTGTGAGAAATGCTCTCAATTTTTGGGCGGAGAATTGAATTCTCTGGGAATTGTTTGAAGACTAAATATGGAGAAATGCAATTCTCTCCATTTGGTAGAGGATTGGTGAGAATTGACTGTCGTGTGTCTCTACTCCACCTGAGCCACAATTTCTACTCTTTATTTCTCTGTTGATACCAAACAAGATACACAATTTCAATTCTCCATCCAATTCCATTTCTCTCATTTCTTTTCTCTGTACCAAATACACCCTAATTGTTTATTTAATAAACTTGATAATGTGACACGGTGATTTATAATATAAAGCATTACTACAGTTGCTTCAAGAATTTCATCAATCGAATCAAACATTCAATGTGTCTTAATGCAGGGAAGTATTTAATTAATATGACTATATTATCCTTATATATTTTTTTCTCATGTTTATCTTGTATTCCTAAACGTAAGGATGAATTTATCACTTTAAATAAAATTGTAGTGTATGACAAAAAATGTGTTGTGTATAAATTACCTCTCATTTAATAGATCTTGTGATGATAAATTGTTTAGGATTGCGTTTTTGAAATAGCTTTTACGTTTGGAACAATCATTCGTATGTTTAAAAAGAAGGAATGTTGGTGCTTTCTCTAAAGGGCCAATTACTAAAAATATTTTTTTTTAATCATTAATAGTATCAACTTTTATATTTTTTATCATTTATAGTAAAACTTAAAAAAGTTGTTGTTATAAATGATTAAAAAATAAAAAAGTTAATGCTATTAAGGATACAAAATACAAAAGTTGATATTAATCATATGAAAAATATAAAAGTTGATGCCATTAATGCTAAAAAATAAATAATGTTACCATAAATGACAAAAAATTAAAAAGTTATTATTATTTTTAGTAATTGACCCTTCTCTAAAATGCTTTCATTGTAAAACAATCCATATAATAAAGATCACAAATTGGGATATGGCATCACCACATTTTATCTAAAAAGATAAATACATGTTATTATTTTTAATATAAAATTATATAATTAATAAATACAAATTATCATCATTAATATCTATAAATATTAATAAATAATTGACTCTATTCACTATTTGACATAAAATATTAAAATAAATAAGATTATATATGAAAAGGAAAAAAAATCAATATTAATAAATTATATAGCATAATATTTTTAATTATCGTAATAAAACGAGTTATTGACACCCACGCGTTGTTGCGGGATTAAAATATTAATTACAAAAATAAATAAATAAAAATACAATTCAAACAAAAATTAAAATTGGAAAGCTGATATTTCAAAAAGCAAGACAAATGATATAGTTAGTTAGTTCTTATGATTGACTTTCTAGATTTTGCAATGCTAAAATTTCAAACAATGTCTTAATAAATCGGATCGGAATACTAATTAAATATTCAGGACCATAACATGAAAATTTGACATTGATTAGATTTAATCGTCAGTTTTATTTGTTGGTTTTACGATCAATTCAAAAAAGTTTATAACGGTAATTTCTCTGATACATCGATTAGAGTTTGTCAACATTATAATAGTAATGTTCAATGTTATACATGATCATATTAATAAATAAATGTAAGTATTAAATAGTTACATTTTAATTATAAAACAATTGCATTAAAATTTGTATCGTGCATTTGAATAATAATTTTTTTTCATACAATTAAACATAACATAATAGTTTCAAAAGACAACTTCAAACATAAGTACAATTAAAATCATAATTTTAAGTGTGTAAGAAAATGTTATAATAATTGTAACACCCCTCCCGATCCCGAAAATGCCACGTCAATATAAAATCATAAGTGGCAATAACGCAACGGATCTATAATACACATGTCATAAGATTACACAGATTACGGCTAATTAAAACTTTAAACTTCATACATAATGACATATGATTACATTTCATAATCCCATAATAGCAAAACATATCATCCCGGTCATTGGATATACAATTCCCAAAACAACTATTACACAAGTTCTATACAAAACACAGCACTATTACAGATCTTCAATCGACCTCGAATCTATCTCGGCTGCGGCTGAAGTCCTTTCTGATTCCATGAACATGTTAGACTCGAATCCCTGTCCCTGTCCCGATAGCCCAACACACATCTCAGGTATATAGACACAAGTATGAGATCGGAGTAACACACTGACCCTGTGGGGACCCCTCCCCGGTGGACACATCGCACACAGCAATGGTCGGTAATACCCTGTAGCACGGAAGCTACCCGGCTACAGGCCCTGCCGTATATATACGCCCCAAGGACTGTAAGGGACAGTCAACCCGCGCGATTCCCCTTCGCGACTTATCGTCCGTATGGAACTCATCACGGACCCCTAGACCGATCTCACATCTCATACATAACACATATAAGGAATAGAGTATACCTGAGGTTCACGTCCCTGTTTCACATAAATATAACACGCACAAGATAGCAACACAACTAAAATCGTAAAGACGGCGCGCGTTTAGAAAAGTCTCGAGTACTCACCTGACTGATTCCCCGAAGTCTGAGCGCCCTGATCGAATCCGGCTCGAGATCTGCTAGTCCCTGTAATCACACGGATATCCCAACGGTTAACACAATCTCAAGTAGCATATATCACACAATCATAGCGATCCGAACTCAATTCGAACCCGACAATCCCACGGAACCGGAACCCGATCAATACCCGAAACTCGACTCAAACCCGACTCAAGGCAATCCCAAACAAGACCCCAAACCCAAGCAAACCCAACCCGAGCAATCCCGAAGGAAACCCGACACAATTCGACCCAAACTCAATTTACAAGACTAAACTCGGATTTTCACTGCAGGCTACTCGTCGCGCCGCGGACCCCCTGGTGGTCGCGCCGCGACACCACGAAACCCCTGTTCTTGACCTGCGATTTCCAGCTTTGCCCAGGAGGTTAAACCTCCTTTCAATTCGAATTCCAGTACAAGTAACACATAAAGCCAGCATATAACTATCTCTAATAACACAGAAACTAATTCCCACAAGAACCTAACACATAACACAATTTAACCCACTAAATGGAAGCTTTCTTACCTCCTTGAAGCCTCAAGAACACAACCAAGAGGAAGAAGATGAAGAAACTCAATTACTTCAAGGCTTCCCAATCAAATTGAAACTCAATTCAATCTTTGTTGTTGGAGCTACTTCAAAAACACACACATACACCTTTTTAGGGATTCAAAAGCGGATAAGGGTAAATGAAGAGATAGACACATATATACGCTTCTAATTTAACCGGTGTCGAACCCAATAACCCGAACCCGATATCACATTTTCACTACTTATGCCCATTTAATCCCACGATCCCAAAAACATAATTCGTTCATTAAAATTATAACCCGATGACACGCAAGCCCCAATCCCGACACGTATCAATCCACGAAACGGGATATAATTGGACCAACCCAATATTAATAAATTATTTATCCACTAAAATAATTCCACGTGCCAGGTTGAAATGACAGATGTTACAAATCCTCCCCTCTTAAAGAGATTCCGTCCCGGAATCTAACTCGAACTCTAGAACAGGTGAGGATATCTCGATCGCATTTCCGACTCGGGCTCCCAGGTAGCGTTGGTACCCTTATGGTGTCTCCACTGAACGAGTACCAAGGCAATCTCTTTATTTCTCAGCTTCTTGATCTTTCGGTCGGTCACGGCCTCGGGCTGCTCCACATATCGCAGCTGATCATCGACTGTAATCTCGGATAAGGGCACATACTGATCATCTGTAGCCAGACACTTCCGGAGATGACTCACGTGAAACGTATCGTGCACACCGGCCAACTCTGAAGGCAATCGCAGTCGATAGGCCTGATCCCGGATTCTCTCAACGATCTCGAACGGCCCGATATACCGCGGACTCAGCTTCCCACGATGTCTAAACCGGATCACCCCTTTCCACGGCGACACTTTAAGCAAAACTCGGTCCCCGACACTGAACTCTAGCTCTTTCAGACGGTGATCGGCATAACTTTTCTGACGGCTCTGGGCGACTCTCATATGTTCTCGAATCACGGCCACCTTGTCACTGGTCTCCTAGAGTAGCTCCGGCCCACTGATAGGTCGCTCACCGACCTCGCCCCAACACACTGGGGTCAGGCACTTACGCCCATATAGTGCCTCAAACGGAGCCATTTTAATCGTGGCGTGATAGCTGTTATTATACGCGAACTCGACCAACGGTAAATGCACGTCCCAATTGCCGCTGAAGTCGATAGCACATGCCCGCAACATATCCTCGAGGGTCTGATTGGAGCGCTCGGTCTGCCCGTCAGTCTGCGGTCTATACGCCGTGCTCAGTTGAGCCCTGGTGCCCAGTTCACGCTGGAAACTCTGCCAGAAACGAGACGTAAACCGCGTATCTGTAACACCCGCTAATTTTGAGGTAATTAATTTAATTTTAGTCGTTTAATTTAAATATTAATTCGAGTAGATATGGTTTAAATCATTATCATATTCTTGATTTATAAATATATATATATATAAAAGAAGCTATTAATTGTATTAATCAATATGGTGTAGAAAAAAAAATAAATAAATAATAATAATAATACAAATATATGCATGTGTTGCATGGATACATCAAGAACATAACCATCATCATCATCCATAATCTGCATAAATTCCCACATACCAGAAAAAAAGAAAAACCCTAACAGCATTTTTAACACTCTCAAATACACACACACATATTTCTGAAAATATTGGGGCTGAATTTCAAGGATTTACACAACAAATTCATCATCATTTGCATCACCATTGGAGGCTCATTAAAGGTAACAATCCACATCATAACAATAATTATATATTATATACATGTTTCAATCACAAAAATGTATTTCTGCCTATAGAATAATCTGGAATTTAAACATTGAAACAATGATAAACAATCCCTCCATAATTTGGTTTCAAGGTTTCAAGAACAATAAAATGTATATTTCATGGATTTTTGGTTGATGAATTGAAAACTTACAAATAAAATGATTCCAATCAGAAAATAGGAGTAGAAATGACGAATGTGTAAATGATATGGGTTTCGGTCGGAGAGGCTGCCGGCGGCAGCACCGCCGCTAGCGGCGGCGGCTGTTTGAGTCAGCCCTACCAGCGCCGCCTCCCTTTTTCCTTTTCTTTTTCATTTCAGTCGACCGAGAGAGAGAGGAGAGGCACCGGCGACTGCTTCGGTCCTCGTTCTTTTCTTTTCTGCCATGACCGAGAGGGTTGAGAGAGGTGTGTTGGGTGATGGTCCGGCCGGCGGTCGAACGGCGGCGGCAGCGGCGCTGCTCAGGCGGCTTTGCTTTCGTCTTTGTTTGCACCGAGAGGGAGAGGGAGAATGGGAGAATGGGAGAGGTGTGTGTGTGTAGCGTGGTGTTCGGAGGTGGTCGGATCTGTGCCGGAACCGCCTTGGCCGGCGGCTTTCTCTTCCGGCCGGCGGCGGCGGCTGATGTCTCCTTTTTCCTTGTGAACCGAGAGAGAAAGAGGGGTATGGATTAGGGTTTTCCTTCTTTTGGTATTCTTTAAAAGGGGTGGGCTTTTATTTAGTTATTATTCTTTTAATTCTTTTATTGGGCTTTTCTCAAATTATAATTTATTTGGGCTAAATATTATAATTAAAATTTAAAGTGGTTTGGGCTTATTTTTTTTAATATCACTTTTAAATATGTAATGGGCTCAAGTAATAGGTTGTTAGGAATTTTTTTTAAAATAGATGTTGGGCTAAAATAATAAACTAGATTTGGACTTTAAATTAATTAATTGAGTTGTTGTTTCTTTCATATTAGGTCCATATTGGTTTATTTATTGGGTTATATAATATACAAAATGATTTGGACTTTGATTAAATAATTTTGGGTTAGAACATTAATTAATTTAAATGGATATTCAAGGTTAGTTTGGGCTAAGTTATGGAGTATCCCTTTTGGATTTATATAATTTAAATAATTGGGGTATTAATGGGATTTCGTTGGGTTAACTTAAATGAATTTGGTAATTGATCTATTGATCGGTAAAATTATAAAATGTTATCGATGGATTTCTATAAATTTGTTATAAAATGATTATTATACTGTCAATAAATTAAATTAAGTTGAAACTTATATATGTCGATTGTTAACATAACAACTAATAAATAGAATTACACAGAATTAATCACTGAAATATTAAATTAATAAATGGAATTGAATATCGGACATTTTAAATTGTAAAGTTAAGGATCTTGATAAATAGGCAATATACTTTTATATCAGGACTCTAGTGATTTAATTGGGAAGTGTGGCTCTCGATAGTGCTTTCAGTTGATATAGAGTTGTCGCTTGGCGGGTTACAGATTGCAAGCACTGTGAGTAATTGATTTAATTTCATGAATGATCATTTATGATATGTTTGTACTGGTTATCTGATTCATTTCTTTTACCATGCTTATTCATTTCACTACCATATTGCCTTTGATACATGCTATTCATTTCATTACCCTGAGTTGTTACATGATAACCCTTATTTTCCCCGGTATGCATACTGTGTATTTATGTTATGAATGCATGCCTGTGTGGCTGCATATTATTTTTATACGCTGTAAGTCGGGAGTGCCGCAAGCTGTGTTACTGTGTATGCATTGCTGGGAAGGCCGGATGCTACACAGACTACCTATTCGTGGACGCACTGCTGGGAAGGCCGGGTGCTACACATGTTGAATTTGTGCCGATAATTGTATCATTCATATTATACTTGTTTATTTGTGCTATTAAATCTGTTACTCGCTAGGCGACGGCTTACCCCGGTTGTGGGGGCAATTTTTCAGGTTTAGCTGATAAGGGGAAAGCACCTGCTTCAGGGTCCAGGGTTTGAGAGCTCGTGGTATCAGAATGGCTTCCGCACTTTTCTGTTATATTTGCTAAAATTGTAATTGGGATGGATAGATCCCTAGACTTTCAATTTGGTTGTAATAACTAGATTATTTATTTTTGCGTACTCTGAATGTTATGGTTTAGTTTATTATGCACTAAATTTGAGGTTTGAACTTAGATAACTTTTGTTATATTAGATTTTGAGGTTTTTGTTGCAGAATTATAGCAAAAACGCCGCGTTATTAGAACGGGGTGTTTCAATATCAGAGCCAGGTTAGGTTTAAGTGAATTAAGTACCTTTTGGGTACTTAGTCTTAAACCGTAGGATGCATGATCACTATTAGTTTAAGTTGTGATTTTACGAGTTCAACTCTACCCTGATGGCCTAGGAAATTGGGAACGGTTAAGATAGGATTTAAACTGTAACTTTCATAAATATATAACATGCACTCTTATGAGCAGCCGTAGATTAATCAAGCATGTAAAACATAACGAATTCTTAATTTAACTCATAAATTTAATTTTCAGCACTATGGCTGATGACGAGAGCCACAGTCATCCACGCGATGAGCAAGTTATCGTAGAGTCAGAGGATATAGAGCATTCTGACGGGGAGCGCGAGCATGAGGATGATTTAAATGATGATATTGGACCCGAGGGAGAGCCGTTGACCCCTCGTGAGACCTGGATGATGAAGTACATGACCCGTTATGTACGAGATGTTATGGATGAGAGTCGCGCGGAGGTGCAGCAGGGTTTCCAGGAGATTCGTGACTTGATTGCTTCATCCCGATCTGATGCGGGAAATCCTTTGGTATCTGCACCTACTGGCGGAGGTAATACTGTGGGGACCGAGACTGGCGGACGACGATCTGATCGTGCTTCGTTCAAGGCCTTTAAAGGGTCTGGGGCGAAAGAGTTTGATGGTACCACGGAGCCTGTGAAGGCTCTGGAGTGGCTCGAGTGTTCAGAGAGGGCATTTCGTCTGAGTCACTGCTTAGAGACCGATATGGTAGAGTATGCCGCAGGGATGCTAGTGGGCCCAGCGTTGACTTGGTGGAAAAATACTTCGAGGGCTATTGGTTCCGATCTGGTGGGGGCGATGACTTGGGCTCAGTTCAGGCAGAGATTTCAGGATCAGTACTGTCCAGCTGACTTGACGAGGGAGATTGAGAGGCAGTTTCTAGCTTTGCGACAGGAGGGTCTGACAGTTCAGGAGTATGAGGCTGCGTTCAGGGAGAAATCCCAGTTTGTGACCAGATATGCGATGGATGAGGAGACGAGAGTAGACATATTCGTGACGGGACTTCGATCTGAGATCAAAGAATTTGTGGAGATGCAGAGTTATAAGACTCTTGAGGAGGCAGCTATGAGTGCGCGAAAGCGCGAGCGGACGTTGTTGGGTCCTACTTCTACTTCTTCTTTGATGCCACCTCCCAAGAGGTCTCGATCTGACGGTTCATTCCAGAGATTTCAGCCTAGATCATCGGGTTCATCAGCTGGGGCTTCTAGGGGATTTTCTTCTGGGTCATCTGTGCCGAGGAGATTTGCTCCTCAGGGTTCTGGTAAGTTATATCAGGCTACATCTGGATCGCATGGTTCATCTTTTTCTCGACCGCAGCAGCAGCAGCAGAGATCGCAGTCCCAGGCACCGCGAGATTGTCAGAGATGTGGCAAGAGACATTCGGGGACTTGTAGCGGGGTATCTACAGGTTGCCGAGCATGTGGCGATTCACGGCATGTTCGGGCTAACTGCCCGAAGTTTCCACTTACTTGTTATGATTGTGGGGGATCTGGACACATGGCGAGGGATTGCACTCGTAGGGGGCAGAGACAGAGTATGAGTGGTAGTACTGCATCAGTGAGCTGCCCAGCTACCGGACAGACTCAGACTAGGAGAGACGACACTGTTAGAGTTCCAGCTCGTGCCTTTCAGATCACGGCAGAGGAGGCCCGCGAGACACCTGACGTGGTTACTGGTATCTTTTTACTTAACACCTTACCTGCTCGTGTGTTATTTGACTCTGGTGCGAACCGTTCTTTTATATCTGTTGCATTTGCACATCATCTGAGTGTTTCACCTTCTGTGCTACCTGCTCCTATATCTGTTGAGACCGCAAATGGGTCGGTTGTGATGATTTCTGATATTTATCTGGGTTGCATGCTTAGTCTTGAGGATCGTACTTTTACTATTGACCTTGTACCTATGATTATTGGGGGGTTTGATGTGATTGTGGGCATGGATTGGCTGGCTGCCAATAATGCACACATTGTTTGCTCGAGGCGCATGGTTCGTATTCCGAGTGAGCAGGGTAGGGATATTTTTATTTATGGTGAGAGACGACGGGGTGATTTGGGGTTGATATCTATGGTTAGGGCTCGTCGTTTTATGACGCGGGGTTGTGAGTCCTTCGTTGCTTATGTCGTTGATACGAGCGAGGCAAAGAAGACCGCGGCTGATGTTCCGATAGTGCGCGAGTTTGCTGACGTGTTTCCCGAGGAGTTGCCTGGTTTACCTCCCGTAAGGGAAGTGGAGTTCCGTATTGATCTTGTACCGGGTGCAGCACCGATTGCTCGTGCGCCGTACCGTTTAGCACCTGCTGAAATGCAGGAGATGATGTCCCAGATTCAGGAGTTGTTAGATAGAGGTTTTATTAGACCGAGCACTTCACCTTGGGGTGCTCCGGTTTTGTTCGTTAAGAAGAAGGATGGTAGTTTTCGCATGTGCATCGACTACCGTGAGCTGAACAAGGTGACTGTGAAGAACAAGTATCCATTGCCGCGTATAGACGATCTGTTTGATCAGTTGCAGGGTGCCAGTTGTTTCTCCAAGATCGACTTGAGATCTGGCTATCATCAATTGAGGGTTCATGGCGATGACATTCCCAAGACTGCTTTCAGGACCCGTTATGGTCACTTCGAGTTTTTGGTGATGCCTTTTGGCTTAACCAATGCTCCGGTAGCATTCATGGATATGATGAATAGAGTTTGTCGTCCGATGCTTGACCGATCTGTCATTGTATTCATCGATGACATTTTGGTTTATTCTAAGTCTGAGGCTGATCATGCCGTACATTTGAGGCAGTTGCTAGAATTGCTGAGGAAGGAGAAGCTCTACGCCAAATTTTCCAAGTGTGAATTTTGGTTGCCGAAGGTATATTTATTGATTTATTCTCGAGTCTAATTCCTTTGTGAATTCTAACTTTTCTTTGTTGAGTTATCAGGTTCAGTTTCTTGGTCACACAATTAGTGGCGAGGGTGTATCTGTTGATCAAACGAAGATCGAGGCTATTCGAAATTGGGGACAACCCCGGAATGCTTCGGAGATTCGTAGTTTTCTCGGTCTGGCGGGTTATTATCGGCGTTTTATCTGCGATTTCTCTAAGATCGCAGTGCCCCTGACGGAGATGACGAGAAAGAATGTGAGATTTGTTTGGGGTGAGCCGCAGGAGCAAGCTTTTCAGGAGCTGAAGCGATGTTTGAGTGAGGCTCCGATTCTTTCCTTGCCAGAGGGTAATGAGGATTTCGTTGTTTATAGCGATGCATCTTTACACAGTCTGGGGTGTGTTTTGATGCAACAGGGAAGAGTGATCGCTTATGCTTCGAGACAGCTGAAGGTTCACGAGAGGAACTACCCGACTCATGATTTAGAGTTGGCAGCAGTGGTATTCGCGTTGAAATTATGGAGACATTATTTGTATGGCACTAGATGTCAGCTTTTCACCGATCATAAGAGCCTGAAGTACATCTTCGACCAGAAGGAGCTGAACATGAGACAGCAGCGTGCCATGGAGTTGATTAAGGACTATGATTGCGAGATCCTTTATCATCCTGGTAAAGCGAATGTAGTCGCTGATGCGTTGAGTCGCAAACCCTATTCAGGTGTATTGTGTTGTGCGACAGCACGTCCTCCTGCGAAAGATTCCATGATTGTAGATCTTTTGAGATATCAGTCTGAGGCGTCATCGGCGGAGCATCTGAAGTCTGAGCGGATGGTTGGTTATATAGAGCTTCTTTCTCCTGATAGTCGCGGGGTATTGTTTTTTGATTCGCGAATTTGGATTCCTAGACTCGGTGGTTTGCGAGATATTTTGTTGGCTGAGGCTCATAATTCTCGATTATCTGTCCACCCTGGTACTACGAAGATGTATCGTGACTTACGTTATGATTTTTGGTGGCCCGGCTTGAAGCGGGACGTCGGTCGATTCGTTGAGCAGTGTACTACTTGTTTGCAAGTGAAGGCCGAGCATCAGAAGCCATATGGCAGTTTACAGCCTTTGCCTATTCCGCAGTGGAAGTGGGAAGAGATTGCGATGGATTTTGTCACTAAGCTCCCGAAGACTCAGCGACAACATGACTCGATATGGGTTGTAGTTGACCGACTTACGAAGAGCGCGCATTTCATTCCAGTTAGGGAGAATTATTCGATGGATCGGTGGGCACAAATTTACATAGACGAGATCATTGCTAGACATGGGGTGCCTAAGAAGATAGTGTCTGATCGAGATTCGCGGTTTACTTCTCGGTTTTGGCAGAGCTTACAGAACGAGCTGGGTATGCGTGTTACTCTTAGCACGGCATTTCACCCACAGACGGATGGCCAGAGCGAGCGTACGATACAGACTCTTGAGGATATGTTACGAGCCTGCGTGTTAGAGTTCGGTGGGAACTGGGATGCTCATTTGCCGTTGATCGAGTTTTCTTACAATAACTCGTATCATTCTTCTATCGGCATGGCACCGTTCAAGGCGTTGTATGGTCGTAGGTGTCGTACACCCACATGTTGGCGAGAGGTAGGTGAGAAACCTATTGGCGGACCCGAGCTATTGCAGATTGCGCACGACAAGATTCAGATTATTCGCGAACGATTGAGGGCTGCCCAGGATCGACAGAAGATGTATTCAGATAAGCGACATCGACCAGTGGAGCTTGAGGTTGGTAGCTTTGTGATGTTGAAGGTGTCGCCCTGGAAGGGTATTATGAGGTTCGGCAAGAGGGGCAAGCTTAGCCCTAGATTTATTGGACCCTATCGGATTTCAGAGCGTATAGGTGCACAGGCATACCGATTGGATTTGCCACCAGAGCTGGCCGGTGTGCACGATGTCAATCATTTCAGCTATTTGCGGAAATGTCTGAAGAATGCCGAGGAGATGGTGCCGACTCAGGATGTTCAGATTGATCAACGACTCAGATATGTCGAGGAGCCCGAACAGATAGTTGATGAGAAGATCAGCAAGTTGAGAAATCGACAGATAGAGATGGTCTTAGTGAAATGGCGACATCACCGTGGACCGAATTATACGTGGGAGCCAAAGACGGAGATGAGGGTGAAATACCCCGATCTGTTCAAATCTACATGATCTCGAGGACGAGATCAATCCAACTTGTAGGAGATTGTAACACCCGCTAATTTTGAGGTAATTAATTTAATTTTAGTCGTTTAATTTAAATATTAATTCGAGTAGATATGGTTTAAATCATTATCATATTCTTGATTTATAAATATATATATAAAAGAAGCTATTAATTGTATTAATCAATATGGTGTAGAAAAAAAAATAAATAATAATAATAATACAAATATATGCATGTGTTGCATGGATACATCAAGAACATAACCATCATCATCATCCATAATCTGCATAAATTCCCACATACCAGAAAAAAAGAAAAAACCCTAACAGCATTTTTAACACTCTCAAATACACACACACATATTTCTGAAAATATTGGGGCTGAATTTCAAGGATTTACACAACAAATTCATCATCATTTGCATCACCATTGGAGGCTCATTAAAGGTAACAATCCACATCATAACAATAATTATATATTATATACATGTTTCAATCACAAAAATGTATTTCTGCCTATAGAATAATCTGGAATTTAAACATTGAAACAATGATAAACAATCCCTCCATAATTTGGTTTCAAGGTTTCAAGAACAATAAAATGTATATTTCATGGATTTTTGGTTGATGAATTGAAAACTTACAAATAAAATGATTCCAATCAGAAAATAGGAGTAGAAATGACGAATGTGTAAATGATATGGGTTTCGGTCGGAGAGGCTGCCGGCGGCAGCACCGCCGCTAGCGGCGGCGGCTGTTTGAGTCAGCCCTACCAGCGCCGCCTCCCTTTTTCCTTTTCTTTTTCATTTCAGTCGATCGAGAGAGAGAGGAGAGGCACCGGCGACTGCTTCGGTCCTCGTTCTTTTCTTTTCTGCCATGACCGAGAGGGTTGAGAGAGGTGTGTTGGGTGATGGTCCGGCCGGCGGTCGAACGGCGGCGGCAGCGGCGCTGCTCAGGCGGCTTTGCTTTCGTCTATGTTTGCACCGAGAGGGAGAGGGAGAATGGGAGAATGGGAGAGGTGTGTGTGTGTAGCGTGGTGTTCGGAGGTGGTCGGATCTGTGCCGGAACTGCCTTGGCCGGCGGCTTTCTCTTCCGGCCGGCGGCGGCGGCTGATGTCTCCTTTTTCCTTGTGAACCGAGAGAAAAAGAGGGGTATGGATTAGGGTTTTCCTTCTTTTGGTATTCTTTAAAAGGGGTGGGCTTTTATTTAGTTATTATTCTTTTAATTCTTTTATTGGGCTTTTCTCAAATTATAATTTATTTGGGCTAAATATTATAATTAAAATTTAAAGTGGTTTGGGCT
Source organism: Centrapalus pauciflorus (assembly GCA_020465985.1). NCBI lineage: Eukaryota > Viridiplantae > Streptophyta > Magnoliopsida > Asterales > Asteraceae > Centrapalus > Centrapalus pauciflorus. The sequence goes on along the minus strand of JAANYP010002033.1, from coordinate 34,802 downwards.
TATTTTTTTTAATATCACTTTTAAATATGTAATGGGCTCAAGTAATAGGTTGTTAGGAATTTTTTTTAAAATAGATGTTGGGCTAAAATAATAAACTAGATTTGGACTTTAAATTAATTAATTGAGTTGTTGTTTCTTTCATATTAGGTCCATATTGGTTTATTTATTGGGTTATATAATATACAAAATGATTTGGACTTTGATTAAATAATTTTGGGTTAGAACATTAGTTAATTTAAATGGATATTCAAGGTTAGTTTGGGCTAAGTTATGGAGTATCCCTTTTGGATTTATATAATTTAAATAATTGGGGTATTAATGGGATTTCGTTGGGTTAACTTAAATGAATTTGGTAATTGATCTATTGATCGGTAAAATTATAAAATGTTATCGATGGATTTCTATAAATTTGTTATAAAATGATTATTATACTGTCAATAAATTAAATTAAGTTGAAACTTATATATGTCGATTGTTAACATAACAACTAATAAATAGAATTACACAGAATTAATCACTGAAATATTAAATTAATAAATGGAATTGAATATCGGACATTTTAAATTGTAAAGTTAAGGATCTTGATAAATAGGCAATATACTTTTATATCAGGACTCTAGTGATTTAATTGGGAAGTGTGGCTCTCGATAGTGCTTTCAGTTGATATAGAGTTGTCGCTTGGCGGGTTACAGATTGCAAGCACTGTGAGTAATTGATTTAATTTCATGAATGATCATTTATGATATGTTTGTACTGGTTATCTGATTCATTTCTTTTACCATGCTTATTCATTTCACTACCATATTGCCTTTGATACATGCTATTCATTTCATTACCCTGAGTTGTTACATGATAACCCTTATTTTCCCCGGTATGCATACTGTGTATTTATGTTATGAATGCATGCCTGTGTGGCTGCATATTATTTTTATACGCTGTAAGTCGGGAGTGCCGCAAGCTGTGTTACTGTGTATGCATTGCTGGGAAGGCCGGATGCTACACAGACTACCTATTCGTGGACGCACTGCTGGGAAGGCCGGGTGCTACACATGTTGAATTTGTGCCGATAATTGTATCATTCATATTATACTTGTTTATTTGTGCTATTAAATCTGTTACTCGCTAGGCGACGGCTTACCCCGGTTGTGGGGGCAATTTTTCAGGTTTAGCTGATAAGGGGAAAGCACCTGCTTCAGGGTCCAGGGTTTGAGAGCTCGTGGTATCAGAATGGCTTCCGCACTTTTCTGTTATATTTGCTAAAATTGTAATTGGGATGGATAGATCCCTAGACTTTCAATTTGGTTGTAATAACTAGATTATTTATTTTTGCGTACTCTGAATGTTATGGTTTAGTTTATTATGCACTAAATTTGAGGTATGAACTTAGATAACTTTTGTTATATTATATTTTGAGGTTTTTGTTGCAGAATTATAGCAAAAACGCCGCGTTATTAGAACGGGGTGTAGATGCCCGTGCGGCTTCTGATGCTCGGCTTTGACCCTGAGACACGTCATGCACTGCTCAACATATCGGCCCACATCCCTTTTCATTCCCGGCCACCAATAGAAGTCACGGAGATCACGATACATCTTAGTACTCCCCGGATGCACAGATAGCCTCGACCAATGCGACTCATCAAGAATCAACTGCCGCAAATTCCCAACCCTCGGGACCCAGATTCTGTCAAGAAACACAAACAGCCCACGATCATCCCTGATCAACGACTCAAGCTACCCGGTCAAACGCTCTCGCTTCACATTATCACCCCGCAGGCCCTCCTGCTGCGCCAATCTCAGACTATCGATCAATGTCGAGGTAATCTCAAGCCTCGAGGCCCTGGAAATCACAGTCTGGCCGCATGCCCTACGGCTCAGCGCATCTGCTACCACATTAGCCCGGCCCGGGTGGTACTGAATCTCACAATCGTAGTCCTTGAGCAACTCAAGGCTACGGCGTTGTCGCATATTCAGATCTTTCTGGCTGAACAGATACTGAAGACTCTTATGGTCGGTATACACAATGAACCGAGACCCATACAAATAATGGCGCCAGATCTTCAATGCGAACACGATGGCGTCCAACTCTAAATCATGCACGGTATGGTCTCTTCGTAAGTCTTCAGCTGACGTGAAGCATACGCGATCACTTTCCCTCTCTGCATCAGAACACAGCCCAAACCCGACCCTGAAGCATCACAATACACCACAAAATCATCGGTACCTTCCGGCAAGGCTAACACTGGGGCCTGACACAACCGGGTCTTTAGTTCTCTGAACGCACGCTCCTGCTCCTCGGACCATTCAAACGGAACGGACTGCTGTGTCAATCTCGTCAACGGAAAGGCAATCCTCGAGAAATCCTGGATGAAGCGTCTATAATACCCGGCGAGACCCAGAAAACTACGAATCTTTGGCACTGATCTCGGAGGCTCCCAGCTCATTACGGCCTCAATCTTGGCTGGATCCACTTTTATACCCTCGGCACTGACCACATGACCCAAAAACTGCACTTCCCGAAGCCAAAATTCGCATTTGGAGAACTTCGCGTACAGTCTCTCCCTGCGCAGCACAGTCAAAACCTCTCGGAGGTGCTGCTTGTGGTCCCCGGCACTCCGCGAATAGATAAGGATATCGTCGATGAACACGATCACGAATCTATCCAACATCGCTCTACACACCCGATTCATCAAATCCATGAAAGCGGCGGGTGCGTTAGTCAAACCGAACGGCATCACAAGGAACTCGTAATGCCCATAACGAGTCCGAAACGCTGTCTTCGGCACATCTTCATCCTTGACCCTCAACTGATGATAACCAGACCGCAAGTCAATCTTGGAGAAGAAACTCGAGCCCTGGAGCTGATCGAATAAATCATCAATACGTGGAAGCGGATAGCGATTCTTCACGGTCGCTTTATTCAACTCCCTGTAGTCGATACACATCCGCATGCTGCCGTCCTTCTTTTTCACGAATAACACTGGCGCACCCCACGGCGACGAACTAGGACGGATAAATCCACGATCCAGAAGCTCCTGCAACTGAGACATCAGCTCTCGCATCTCTGTCGGTGCCAGCCTATAAGGCGTCTTCGCAATCGGCACCGCCCCGGGAACAAGATCTATCCGAAACTCCACTTGGCGATCTGGCGGTAGCCCAGGCAACTCCTCTGGGAATACCTCAGGGAACTCACGGATCACCGGAATATCCTCTAAGGTCTTCTTTTCCTTCCTCATGTCAACCACATAAGCTAGGAAGGTCTCGCACCCCTTAGAGACATACCTCTGAGCCCTGGCCATAGATACAATCCCAATATCTCCCTTACGGCGCTCCCCATACACAATCACACTCTCACTGTCAGAAATGGGTATACAGATGATCTTCTTGGCACACAGAATATCAGCCCGTCTGGCAGTCAACCAGTCCATACCCACTATCACGTCGAAGCTACTGATCTAAATTGGCAGCAAATCGATCGCAAACTGATGGGAATCTATCTCTTACACACAGTCCCGATAAACCCGACTCACCAACATCGAACTCCCATCGACCCTCTCGACAACCAACGGAACAGACAAAAGAGAAGGAGACACACTAAAATATGCACAAAATATAACAGACACATAGGAGCGATCGGCCCCGGAATCAAACAATACACGAGCTCGAAGTCCGTTAAGGATGTACGTACCCGAAACTACGTCTGTGGCATCCCGTGCCTCCTCCGCGGTTGCCTGAAACACTCGCCCGCGGCCTCTCGGAACTGACTCATGACGGCTGGACGACGACGGCTCTGCCCTGGCCCCACTCGAGCTAGCTCCCTGAACTGCTGGCCCTGGCTCTGGACAATCCCTAACTCGATGCCCCGGCCTCCCACATCTGAAGCATAACGGCTCAGGCACCGTACAAACTGAGGCGGCGTGGCCCCGCTGGCCGCACCGGAAACAACGCGGCTGCTCCGATAAACACTGTCCGGAATGGCGCCGGTGACATTTCAGGCACTCCCGATCCCCATATGAGCTCTCAACACGGCTACCGGACGCCTGGGACCCCTGTCCCACACTACTCTGGCTCTGTACTCCAGATCCCTGGCCCTGACCCTGACGTCTCGATCGACGATCTCGATCTCTATCACGTCGCTGACCCGACCCTTGCCCTGAAGTCTGCCCAGAACCCTGACCTGAAAACTGCCACTGATCCGGACGCTGGTCACTGGGGGCGTCCCCGGAAGATCTCCACACACTAGCCGGCTGCTCGGAAGTCCCGGTACGCTGCCTCTGAGAAGAGGGCTGCTCCCTCTGCTTTAGAATCTCCCGCTCCCTCATACGGGCCATCTCAAGGGCTCTAGCAAACGTCGGAGTGTCATGTAGTCCCACAAACTCACGGATATCCGATCGAAGTCCATCGATAAACGCATCAGCCTTACGGCTCTCCGTATCGACATGCTGAGGCGCGAACTGCGAGTACTCATTGAATCGATCGACGTACTGCTGGACTGTCATATTACCCTGCTGCAAATGGAGGAATCGGCGCTCCATTTCCCGTCTCTCATCCCTCGGAATATACTGGAGCTCGATCATAGCCCTGAACTGCTCCCAAGTCATGGCGTAAGCGGCGGACTCAGTCATCGAAGACTCTATCGATTTCCACCACTGCGAAGCTCCACCTCGTAACTGATATGCGGCATACCCAACCATATCTCTGGGATCCACATGGGCCACTCGGAACGCGGCCTCAATCTCATGCTCCCATGCGATGGCCGCCCCCGGCTCACCGTCACCCCGGAACTACGGTGGAGCCCCTGTCATAAAATCTTTGAAGGACCCACCCCTCTGAGAAGATGACGAAGCACCACCCCTAGACTCAGTCTCGACATGCTGAACAACTGGCCCCAAACTCTGACCCTGTTCTCTTTCTTGCTCTTTCTGCTGCCTGTAAAACTCAGTGAGAACCCCTAATAGCTCTGATTTCCGAATATACTCATCACTGGGCGGCTTACCCACGCCCGAACCCTCTCCCAGGTCTGCCATATTAATCTGCACAAAAAAACGATTAAGCACCAAGGATAATTCACCCAGCGTTATACACTAAGCCAAGTCGGTTAATCCACTATATATAATCGCAAAACGATCCCCCATGGACCGGAACAAGGTCTAAGTTAAGCATCCACTAATCATACTCAAGCTTCAAACCACAAGCTCTGATACCATGCTGTAACACCCCTCCCGATCCCGGAAATGCCACGTCAATATAAAATCATAAGTGGCAATAACGCAACGGATCTATAATACACATGTCATAAGATTACGCAGATTATGGCTAATTAAAACTTTAAACTTCATACATAATGACATATGATTACATTTCATAATCCCATATTAGCAAAACATATCATCCCGGTCATTGGATATACAATTCCCAAAACAACTATTACACAAGTTCTATACAAGACACATCACTATCACAGATCTTTAATCGACCTCGAATCTATCTCGGCTGCGGCTGAGGTCCTTTCTGATTCCCTGAACATGTTAGACTCGAATACATGAGCTATAAAGCCCGTGAGCACGCGAGGATTGACACGGCACATAAGCACATAGCACACAATCCCTGTCCCTGTCCCGATAGCCCAACACACATCTCAGGTATATAGACACAAGTATGAGATCGGAGTAACACACTGACCCTGTGGGGACCCCTCCCCGGTGGACACATCGCACACAGCAATGGTCGGTAATACCCTGTAGCATGGAAGCTACCCGGCTACAGGCCCTGCCGTATATATACGCCCCAAGGACTGTAAGGGACAGTCAACCCGCGCGATCCCCCTTCGCGACTTATCGTCCGTATGGAACTCATCACGGACCCCTAGACCGATCTCACATCTCATACATAACACATATAAGGAATAGAGTATACCTGAGGTTCACGTCCCTGTCTCACATAGATATAACACGCACAAGATAGCAACACAGCTAAAATCGTAAAGACGGCGCGCGTTTAGAAAAGTCTCGAGTACTCACCTGACTGATTCCCCGAAGTCTGAGCGCCCTGATCGAATCCGGCTCGAGATCCGCTAGTCCCTGTAATCACACGGATATCCCAACGGTTAACACAATCTCAAGTAGCATATATCACACAATCATAGCGATCCGAACTCAATTCAAACCCGACAATCCCACGGAACCGGAACCCGATCAATACCCGAAACTCGACTCAAACCCGACTCAAGGCAATCACAAACAAGACCCCAAACCCAAGCAAACCCAACCCGAGCAATCCCGAAGGAAACCCGACACAATTCGACCCAAACTCAATTGACAAGACTAAACTCGGATTTTCACTACAGGCTACTCGTCGCGCCGCGACACCACGAAACCCCTGTTCTTGACCTGCGATTTCCAGCTTTGCCCAGGAGGTTAAACCTCCTTTCAATTCGAATTCCAGTACAAGTAACACATAAAGCCAGCATATAACTATCTCTAATAACACAGAAACTAATTCCCACAAGAACCTAACACATAACACAATTTAACCCACTAAATGGAAGCTTTCTTACCTCCTTGAAGCCTCAAGAACACAACCAAGAGGAAGAAGATGAAGAAACTCAATTACTTCAAGGCTTCCCAATCAAATTGAAACTCAATTCAATCTTTGTTGCTGGAGCTACTTCACAAACACACACATACACCTTTTTAGGGATTCAAGAGTGGATAAGGGTAAATGAAGAGATAGACACATATATACGCTTCTAATTTAACCGGTCCCGAACCCAATAACCCGAACCCGATATCACATTTTCACTACTTATGCCCATTTAATCCCACGATCCCAAAAACATAATCCGTTCATTAAAATTATAATCCGATGACACGCAAGCCCAAATCCCGACACGTATCAATCCACGAAACGAGATATAATTGGACCAACCCAATATTAATAAATTATTTATCCACTAAAATAATTTCACGTACCAGGTTGAAATGACGGATGTTACAATAATAAATGTTAAAAGAGCACTAAACGAAAATTTATTAAAATAAAATGGCTAAATAAAAGATAGCACTAAGATAATGATGTGTTATGAATATTTTAAATTTAGAATTAACAAAAAAAAAACGTGGTTGGTTGATCCCAACCGTTATAAATTTTTTTGATTTGGTTGGAAAACCAACAAATTAAATTGACGATTCAATGTTAAAATTTAATATTATGGTTATGAATATTTATTTAGTTAATTATGGTTCCGATCCGATTTAATAAGACATTTTTTGTAATTTTAGCATTGCAAAATCTAAAAAATCAATCATAAGACAATATCATTTGTATTGTTTTTTGAAATATCAGCTTTCCAGTTTCACTCTTTGTTTGAATTGTTTGAACGTTCAATGTTATACATGATCATATTTAATACTAAATAGTTCCATTTTAATTATAAAACAATTGCATTAGAATTTTGTATCGTCCATTTGAATTAATAAAGTGGTTTTCATACAATTAAACATAACATAATAGATTCAAAAGATAACTTCAAACATATGTATAATTGAGATCATAATTTTAAATGTGTAATAGTTATTGTAATAATAAATGTTAAAAGGGGACTAAACAAAAATTTATTAAAATAAAGTCGTTAAATAAAAGATAATACAAAGATAAGAGTGTATTATAAAAATTTTAAAATTAAAAAAACCAAAATTAAAAAAAATAAAAGGAATATGAAAATTTTAACATTAAAAATAAAAACCAAAATTAAAAAAAAAAAGAATTAGGAAAAGTTTAAAATTAAAAAAAAAAAAAAAAAACCCAACCAACCATGGTTGGCCAAGTGGGTAGTTCTCATTGGAGTAGAAGATTACATAAATTTATGTATATATAATATGTATATACATTATGCAATTTATTAAAATATAAATTATAAATTCGATGAATCAATATATAAATAATGGAGAATAAATTGTCATATGACGCTCTTTCGATACTTCATCTTTTTATTTTTTTTCATAATTTTGTTATTCTTTAAATATAAATAAAGTTTAATATGCCTCTTTTTGAAAATAACAGGAACATTGGAACATTAAAGATGATAAAGCAAGACGTCAAGTATTGAAACAATGTAATAAATCCTGGAAGGATGTCAAGAAGAAGCTTCGCAGAAAGTACATGGATAGAGGACGAAGTCCATATACTAAGTACCCATACATCTCAGAAGAAGAATGGAAAGATTTTGTTCAAAAGGAGGACACTGATATAGTTATGGTATGATTAAATTTACATTAAATTTAGGGTATTAATTAGTCCTAGTTGGTTGTGAATGGTGTCTATTTGGTCGTAATGGGTCATTTTAGATCTTTAAAGTTCATTGTTACCATATTTTTATAAATACACAAAATTTGTCATATTTAGATCCATTATGACCCAAGTGTGAAATTATTGTGTGTTTGACTTTATGCTTTAATGAAAAGGAAAAACGTCGACAAGGTAGGGAATCGGCAAAGTTGAACAAGAATCTGCCTCGATTAGGTCCAAAGGATATCGTGGGCATATACCTATTTGGGAAAGAGAAAGGGAGGATGCAACGTTATCGACCGAAATCCATAAGACTGAAAATAAACGTGCGAGATATTATTTGTTGGGTAGGAGAGTAATCGACAAACACGGGCACTTTAGATTACCAGATCAGCTTAATGACATTGCGGAGCAGTTGGTATAATGCATACATCCTTTAAAGTTTTTGCAAGAAAATCTGATTGTTATTTATTAACCAAGTGACAAACTTATATTCTTGTGTTCTTGAACAGATTGAGGAGGACTTGAAAACTTCTCAAGGGGATTTGGAACCTGAACCGTGAACAGATCCCTTAACCATGGTATCTGGACTAGAACATCCAGGTCGCACCAGGGCAGTCAGACATACAATCGGCTTGAAAATAGGATTACCTAGGATCACTGAAAAAAAGAGGAAGTCTCGCGTAAATCAGAAAGACATGATGGAATGTATCAAGGATTTGCAAGCGCAAGTGAACATTCTAACGGAAGGGTTGGCACAATGTCAAGATGTATGTCTGTCGGGAGTCCATGCATGAAGAAAAGCAGTGTTGGCTCCACCTATAACTTCGATGATTTTGATGACTTCGATGCGATAGAGGTAATTGTGTTTTCTTATGCCTTATATGATACATATACTACATACACTACAAAAAACTGCTCTACATACGCAAATCTCTCTTCATTATATATATAATCACACAATGAACAGTAACCAGCCTGTTTACACTAATATGTAAAAAAAAAAACAGAAAGTTAATACCAAATTAATACCTACCATTTCAAATTATTATAAACAGTGGGATTATAGTGACATATATGTATCTGCCACTATAAGTGTGTACCACTAAATGACATTTCTTTTGTAGTGATACTTACCTACAATGCTAATTTAAATTATAGGAGCTTACAAAATGCTCGTTGTTGCTTCTTTACGGTAAAAGGAAAATCACTTGTGCAACCGAGATGTTGCATCCGACAAATGATGCTGTGGTACATGGTGTTTCCTTATATGAGGATTATCTCAAGGTGCAAGTAGATCGGGTAATACCGGAATACCAAGAATTGCCTCTTCCAGTGCCTAGTCAAGAATTTTTTAAACTACATGAGGCACTACACTCGTTTATTCAATGGCCACGTGAGGTATGTCTTAACAAATTTTCATTATGTAATGTTTGGGTACATATGTATCAGTTTGTATATATCTATACAAATGTTTTAGTAGTACGATATCATTAAATTTAGTAAAAACCATATTATGTCTTGGTAATTCATTTCTACTCAATATGCTCTCTCCTAATAGACATCTTGTCATATTGGTCATAAATATATATTACATATTTCGCTGCTGCTGTTATTATTGATCTTTTCTTTCTGTTCATTTTCAATCAGCACACACACATACTTATTACATATACATATTAAAGGGGCTGTTGTTTTACTTTATTTGCATTCTATTATCCAGCATATTAAAGGGGCTGCTGTTTTAATCTCGAACTGGTCATCACCCACGCACACACAAACATTAACACGACACTTAGTTCTACTTTAAGTTTAAATTGTTGCAGCTGATCTTTTATTGATGTTGTTTTCTAGCATACAAAACACACAAATTACTTGATTTTTAATAGGTTGTTGAGGGTAAATCACTCAAAGCCACTTTAGGCCAAGCTACTGGAAAATTCTAGTCCCGATACTCAGCTATGTGCTGTTTTTCGGACTTCACAACACACACATATAAACATTCTGTTTTATGTTTTTATATGCAAGAATTAAAGGGGGGTAAGGGAGATTAAGGCTCACAAATAATCAACAACTAATGTAAGTCTCTTGCCCACTTCTCTGACCATAAACCAGAAACAAAACAAAAACAGGAAGATTGCTAGTCTCTGGCTTTTATTTCATTCATGGATTTCAATCTTAAAAATATATAGACCATCAATTAAGCACTAGTTTATAACATGCATGCGTTTATTTTAGGGATTAAAACACCGTATGATGGTCAATACATATAACTTTATATTAGCTTTTAATTAACTTTAAATAAAAAATATATTGCTTAATTATCATTAAAATCGTATTTAGCGCACTAATTATAGCTAATTACGTTTAGGTTGTTACAGGTTTATTGAACATATGACGTTTCAAAGGTTAAAAATGGTATATATGAAATATTCTCTTTTTATTTTCATGTAATCTCGTATGTTTGTAACTTGTTAATAGGCCTCCAAGAGTATAGACACACATGTCCAACTAGTAGTACCTACACCAGCCCAACAACCATCAACATCACTAGTGTCAGCATCGATTAGAAGAAATCATTGTGAGAAAGTAAACATTAAAAAACAATTACTTAATATATGCTTTAATATTATATGAAATTTGATAATCTTTTTGATAAACTGATGTATGTGCAGGCAGACAGATTGAAATTAGAAACTTTAATGTTTCTAAAGAGTAAACAAAATACCATTTCAAGGAAGTCGTCGCTTACTCAAGCAATATACAAGAAAATAATGTCACGAAAGGACCTTACCGAATGGTTTGATATGATTGTGGAGTCAGTGGTCTTTAGAAAGGAATGATATGAATTCACTCTGTTGCCTGTTGACATACTAGATTTAATGACAGGCGGATGGATTGATGTTACCATTGTAATATGGTTCATACGGTAAGTATTATAATGTTTATTGTATTTAGACTAGCATAATTTTGTATTCACCTTCTTATATGTATCATATATATTATATGTTGGTAGGACGTTGGATGATATGATGATGGGATAACAACATAATAAGAAAATTAAGTGTGATTTTTTTAACCCGGCAAATATTCAATCAACTGAGTGTCATGATAATCCGGATGGTGTCAGAAGTTACTTGCTTGAAACAATGCAACACCAAAAACATAAATCTCTATTTCTCGCACCGTTTTGGCAAGAGTAGTTAAATGTCATTTCTTTATTGCTTTATAATTTATTATATGTTGATTATATATGTTCTAAACCTTAATCTTAGTGAGCACTGGATGTTATATATAATTATCCCTCGGTGTAAATTTGGGTTCATTTTGGACTCAATGAAAAGGGACAAGACAAAATCTGATTATGAACTCACGTCACACTTAGAAAGGTAAGTCTGATGGTTATTAGAAATGTTATTGATTTGGTTTATGATTTACATTCGTTAGTAAAAATGTTAATCCTCTATTATTTTTTAAATTTTTAGGGCCCTTGAAATGTACAACAAAGGATCGGTCAATGTTAATATGAGATGAACATTGCTTAATGTAAGTCATCTCAATCACTTTATGTTACATATATAAACAAATATCGATTTGTTTGTTGCGCTTTGTATAAAATATAACTTGGTAATAAATTTTAGTGCAACCAACAAACGGTCGGCTGGGAGTGTGGATATTACGTCATGCATTGGATACATGAATTCGTAATTCATGGACAATATGATTTTCCCAAAACAGTAAGTATTTGTAAAATTTATTGAAATTTTGTCTTTTGTAATTAACCATCTCATTTGTTCAAAAATAATTTATTCTTGTAACTTTTGTATAGCTCTCTTGGAAGAGCGCAAGACCTTTTAGGTCTTCAGAGTTTGACAATATAGTTGATATTTGGCTTCAACCATTTTGGTCCGTTTATTTTCAAAGTTGATCAGGTATATTTTTTCTTTCCTTTTAACTTAATGGTAACAAAATAAGTTATTCGAGAACATAACAAACAAATTTTAACCTCATGAGCATGTCTGGTTGAACAATTTGATGCTTTTTGTCATTGTATATTGCTCGATTAAGAAGTTGTTTCTTTATTGTTGTCTATGCTAATTTTATGTGTTTTGGATATAGTTTGTTGTTGATTGTATGCATGACATGCGTACATGACTACAAAACATGGATTCAAAATTTTGTTGTCAATGCTTATTTTATGTGTTTGAAGTTGCATGTAACTATAAACATATTTGGGATGTGAGGCTGATGGTTTTACATGTTCTTAGTAATCTTTAGCTTAGTAGACTTTATTCTTTAGTGTTGTCATTCCTTCTACATTAAATTATTTTTTGTTGTTGTAGTCCGCTCTCAAAATACATCATGGATCATGGATGCTTGTTTGGATCATTGGATGGATTAGACATCGATGCATGCAACTAGAAGAAGGAAGCGAGAAATGAAATTTTTGTGGATGTTTCCCGTTGGTTAAAATTTATTTCGAATATGTACTTTTGTTATAAATGATCGTTGTATTAATGGGTTTGTAATGTTAACGTTTTATTATAATTTACGTATCCATTTTAGTGACTGCTAGAAATAGATTAAAAACGTACTGTTTAAGCAGCATTTTGTTTATATTTATGACTGCTGAAAATAGATTAAAAACAAAAATCATTTTTTAAAAAAATGTCAGATTTAACCCCGGTTCTTTATTAATAAACCGGGGTCCATGTTACCTAATATTACAAAACTGAAGACATTCAATCCCGGATTATTAATAAAGAACCGGAGTCAAAAAACTTTTTAACCCCGGTTATAAAACCGGGGTCTATGACATGTATCAACAACCTCATCACCTTTAACCCCGGTTTAAAAACTGGGGTCTATTTGAAAAATAATCGGGTTTAAATGACTTTTCTCTACTAGTGTCATGATGATGATAACACATTATAGTTTGAATTTTGAAATTAGTTAAAATAAGATTGGTGACGATATTGAGTAAGATTTAGAGTACTATTGTATATTTAAATGACCATTATCAGTTAACTAATGTATAAATTTATTTTATAATAGTAAATACCAAATGTTATATTGATATTTGTGCATGGGATTGCATTTATAAATAGGTTTATATTATTGAATTGTATTATAATGAATAGATTTATGTGTAATGGTTGGTTTAATATTTAATCTTTTTGTTATTATTTGTCTCTGGAATTAGAAACGACTGTAGATCGATGCTAAAAAATTTAGTAGCATAATATATATTAGCAACGGACAAAAGTTGTTGATAAAAATAGAATTAGCAAGGAATAGATTTTCGTTGCTAAACAAAGATAATAGCAACGATACATATTTTTTTTAAAGATCTAGCAATGATAAGTATTTTTTTAAGATATGGCAACGACTTAACAATTTCGTCGCTAATTAGCAACGATTTATTGAATTTTCTTGCTAAAATTAATTTAGTATCGTTCGTTTCAACCTCGACTAAGTTTCGCTGCAAACATCATTTAACAACGAAATTCAGTGTTTTAGCAACTAAAAATGGTCATTACTGTTTGCATTTTTTTTCTAGTAGTGGTATGATAGTATAAGTGTATGTTTATGTGTGTATGTGTAAATATCTATGTACGTATAATCATTATACCTGCGCGGTACGACTAGACGCTTGATTTAAAAAACATACAGAATTTAATCTTAATGTGACGATAGATGAAAAAGAGTTGAGAACAAGGTTTTGCTTTTGATCCCAAACCATAAACCTATTAACGAACAATGACTGACAAGTTCCTGGAGAAAATCCAAGTAATATGTTACCATAAAAACAGGGCCGGCCCAAAAGGGGGGGGGGGGGGGGGGGGGGAACTGGGCCTCGGCCCAGGGCAACAACTTGCAAAGGGGCATAATAATTTTTTTAGTCCAATAGATATGTTAGGTCCAATGCTCCATTTATATAAAAAAAAACCTAGCAGATGAGAGAGATGGAGAGACAGAAGACATGGGCACGCAGAGAAGGGAGACGGAGAGACGGACAATATGAATTTCTATCGATTTAATGCCAACTTTGAGAGCTCTGCAAAAATGCCCTATACGTATGATACACCACCACCTCTCTGTTCTTCGTATCCGCCGCCTGAACCCGCCGGCGACATTTTCCTTCTCCTCCAGAACTGATGAAACACGTAAAGAAAATGCAAAATTGATGGGGATTTTATTTCTTGGTTGTGCCTAGAACAGTCGGAACTCAAATGAGGGTGGTTGAGTTAAAAACTTAATTAATTAAATAGGACACTAGCGAGAGAGATGCATGGAATTGACGGTAAATTAGTTTTTTGATTGAGGGAGAGGAGGCATAAAAGGGAGCAAAAGTTAAGTAATAAGGACAAAACCCAACTACTCGTAAGGGTTTGCAGAGCGAGAGAGGGCAAGAAAAGAGTGCCTGCCAATTTCATTTCATTTTTCGGAAAATGAAGAAGAACGAACATCAAAACCCAATTTCCATGTGACTCATTGGTGTGTTTAGATACCCCCATTTCATCTATCTTTTTAAGAATAAATGTTATTTGTCATTTTAATTCCATATCAGTGTTATTTGTCAATCATTTAGAACGTCAGTTGTAAGAATAAATGTTGTTTTCTATTTCTAATTTATTTGGTTCTTTTATTTCTTTAATTTGTAGGTGTTAATTGTTTGATTGAGTAACAAGAAGAAGAAGAAGAATAAAAGCATAAAAAGAGAAAACACTTAGGTGCTATCTTTCCAACTTACAACTTGTTTTATTGTTTGGTTGTTTTAAATGTCATAGATTATTAGGTTAACATGTTTTCACGTTCACAACTTTTCGGTGCTCAAAATAGAAAAAGAAATATAAGACAACGAAAACTTGAATAAACTTTACATGGATCTATAACCAGACTTCTACTTAGACATAGAAAACACATCGTTTTAGGTAATCCGTTAATTGTCAAACTTGTATTTGGATTTTTGTAACAACCTAGCTTTTAACCGAACTGTTAATTTCTGTGTTTGACTTAAATAATGTAATTTTAATTACATTATTTGTATTGTAATTTAAGTTAAATGTTCTAAACTATAGCAACATACTTGACACGAATTATAATTGTGGCACACAAATAAAATATTGGAAATTGAACCATTATATAATTTATTTAAAAGTAATGAGAAATATATAATTAAGTTAAATTATATATTATGTTAAATAATAAAGTCTAAATATTAAAAGAGAGAGATAAAAAAAAGTTTAGTACCCAAAATGAGAATTTTGAAAATTAAGAAAATATATAAACCCCAGAAATGAGTTTTAATGATCATTTTCCCCAAAACATAACTCTCTCTCTCTCTCTCTCTCTCTCCTCTTCTCTCCTTCCTCTCTCTCTCTCTCTCTCTCTCTCTCTCTCTCTCTCTCTCTCTCTCTCTCTCTCTCTCTCTCTCTCTCTCTCTATACGGTTTTCATCTTCTTCTTCATCTTCAACCTTCATCAAAATCATCAAGGTTGCAACTAGAAATCAAGATTTCAAGCCAATTTTATCAACAAACAAGCATCACACAACAAGTATTCTACAAGATTTTAAGGTAATTTTGTTATTTAAATGGTTCTCGGTTACCTACGGTTTCTGTGGGTTTATGAAGCCAAAATCAATTACAAATCTGTAAAACTTTAAGCAAGTTATTGTTAAAAGATTTAAAATAATACACATGCATGTTAGGATTAAGTGTATAAATTGTTGTAATTATTGTTTTAAAAGAAAACAGAATGGAAAAGAAACGGAGCAGTGTGTGTTTTTCATTTACCGAAACCCAAAATATGGGTTACCGAACCATAAGGTTTCGGTAAAACCACACTACCGAAACATATATGTATGTGTTGAGGTTGCATACTGAAACTAAGGGTACTGAGACTATACATGTTACAGAAACCAATACCGAAACCATACCCTATGAAACTACCGAAACCCAGGTGATGTAATTGAAGAATACCGAAACCCATGAAAGGTTTCGGTATATACCGAAACCCACCCCATGAAACAAACTACCGAGACCCATATATTATACTGAAACCATGCTGAAACTAAGAGTACCGAGACATATATGAGTTACCGAAACCACTGAAGGTTTCGGTACAATGATGATACCGAAACATACCGAAACCATGAAGGTTTCGGTAAGCTTGAAAATACCGAAAAATGAATGTAATATATGTATATATATCGAAACACATGAGATCGCCACCGAAAATCATCTACAAGAATAATACCGAAACCATGAAATGGTTTCGGTTCTTTTTGCTAATTTCGGTACATGGCAAAGCAGTCAACGGAAATTCTTTTGCTTCTCATATTCATATGTATGCATGCGTGAATGTGAGTTGAGAAATTAGAGCAGAAATAGAAATGTGTGTGTGTGTGTGTGTATATATATATATATATATATATATATATATATATATATATATATATATATATATATATATATATATTATGTCTTGTCTGTGTATTTATGGTTGTACTGTATGCACATGTATATGTGCAGCACACACACACACACACACACACACACACATATATATATATATATATATATATATATATATATATATATATATATATATATATATATTAATAGTGTGTGTGAGTATAGTAGTGTGCATATATTAGTTGTGTGTGTAAGTAAACAAAACAAAAGCTACGTGTTTGTGCAGAAACATGTGTACAGTGTGTGAGTGATATATATATATATATATATATATATATATATATATATATATATATATATATATATATATATATATATATATATAAACACACACACACACATAAATAGAGTAGTGTGTGCATGAGTGTGCTGTATATGTTAGGTGACAGTTTTCTTTCCATTTTTATACAAATGAAGTAAGTGTGTGTGTTAATATATATACAAAAGTAAATACACATATATCAATTATAAGCAGATCTTTTATTATTATACAAAATGTATATAATTACATTAACTTGAAAAGAATTGAACATATAAAAGTGATCATTTTTATAAAATAAATGTCAAAGCACACTTATAAATTGACATTGTCAATGCAACTCTCAATTCATCATATATCTGGCAACATTGTCGAGTCCTCAAGTTAACGATCAACATGAGACTAAAAGTTGGGTGTCAAAATCCAGATTTGGACGATACAAAGGAGTTTGCAGACTGGATATTATATATAGGAGAGGGATTGGCCGGTGGAACTAATGATGGAGAAGCAGACGTTGAAATACCTGATGATCTTCTCATAAATCATAAATGATACAAACGATCTCGTAGGTTCACAAATTCAGTTTGCCTACCCGGATTTTAATTTTAATAATAGGAAGTTCATCTTATTTTCAAGAACGAGCAATTCTTGCACCAACTCATGAAGTAGTGGATATCATAAATAATAGGTTGCTTGAATCGTTTGAAGGTGAGGAAAAAGTTTATCTGAGTTCGGACTCGGTATGTGAATCTAAGTTCTTTCACTCTACCTTTGAAAAGTCCTTATACTCTCCCGATGTGCTTAATGGCATGAAGTTTTCTGGCTTGCCTAATCACAAATTGGTTTTAAAAGTTGGTGTTCCAATCATGTTGCTTCGAAATATTGATCAGACTGGCGGTTTATGCAATGGTACCAGGCTACAAGTTTTGAAACTTGGAGAGCGTATTATAGAAGCAAAGATCATATCGGGAAACAACGTTGGTAGCATAACTTTTATACCAAGAATGAAACTCAGTCCGACTGATAAGAGTTTACCGTTTAAGATTCAAAGAAGACAATTCCCAATTGCGGTTTGTTTTGCAGTGACTATTAACAAAAGTCAAGGACAATCTTTGTCGAGAGTGGGTTTGTTTTTGCCAAGGCCGGTTTTTACACATGGACAGTTATATGTTGCAGTGTCAAGAGTCAAGAGCAGAAACGGGTTAAAGATGCTGATCTTAAATAAAGACGGTGAACTTTTAACCAAGACATCCAATGTTGTATACAAAGAGGTGTTAAATAACTTGTGAAGTTTCTTTTCCACATTTATGCATGTACTGCATGTTACAACTTATTTTTCATATCGTTGTATTACCTTGTGATATTAGTAATTTAATTTCGAAACTTTTAATATTTGTAATGTTCATAGATTTTATCTTTGTTAAATAATTGATAATCTACTCTTTTTAAATAAAATCCGTGTTTTACACGGGTCATAAACTAGTTGAACATATGAAAGTGATCATTTTTATAAAATAAATGTCAAAACACACTTATAAATTGATACAACGTACAAAATCTATAACCTTTTAGTTTAAATATTAAAAAAACAGATATCATGATATACACTTGACAAAAGTCACACATGCCCATGAAAAAGGACATAAATGTTTATGAGTTATTAGAATCAGATCAGTTAAGTTTAAAAGCTAACGTTCTTGCAAATGATAAATTCTGGACAGGTTTAGATAATTCTGAACAAAGTAATAAACGTTTAAAGTTCTTGAAAGTGGGTCAGAGTTTGAAAAGCAAAGCCAAAGTCCAGAAAGTCAAGGATAAAATCCTGAGATAACTCAGGTGGTGGATTTCATCTGCTTGATAAAGACAACAGCTCAGACTAAACCAGTACCAGTGAGTTATAGATATTCAGTTTTACATGCTAGATTCCGGTTGAGACATATTGTTGATGATAGTTTATTTTGGCATTCTTTTATACTCAGCTGGATTGTGACCTGTGCTCACCATGGTTTGGTGATGCCCTGTGGATCATGATAGCTATTTGACTTATCATTCTGCATAATATTTTACTTACAGATCATTTCAGATAATATTAAAGATGATATTGCTATCGTGACCTCGTTTATTTATGCTTTCATCATTGCTCGTGTCTTTGCTGTATTGATTCAGCTTATTATGATTAGCCTTGTCGGTCTATTGTTCTAGACCATGCTACTTCACCAGTTCTATTGAACTTGGTATTGATACTCCGATGTTCCCCCACGATGATTACTGGTAGCTAGCCCAGTACAAGTGGATAGCTTCCACTAAAAGCATGAGCGTGGCCTGAACATCATCCAACTCTATGACTACTATGTCTCAATCATGAGTGGTTGTAGCGGCAGCCAAGATATATCACGCTAGACCATAATCCGCTTGATAAAATGCATGTAATCTGAAAATCTATATTCTCACTAAGCCTTGCTTATAGTTATTGTTTAATTTTTTTTTTACAGGAAAAGATAAAGGAAAGACACCCGCTGGACCTAGTTCTTAGGTCTTACAAGATCGAGCTGAAGTTTTCATAGACCACTACTACAACACCCTTTTGGTACAACATTGAAGATGATAATTGTGGTGGTCTGGGTAGATTTGATTTGATTGTATGGTGACATGTATTAGATTAATCTTGTACCCTTTATAAGTTTAATTTGAAATCTATAACTCTTACTAGAATCTGTATTAAACTTATCCTAATATTTTGTACTGTAATTTGAAATTCCGCAACTTAATTACTCTATCTTAGTTATGATTGATATCGTGTTGCATAATGTGGGACCTAGACTCTGAGAACTGCCCCGTAAGGACAGGTCTTCACAATTTTATATTTTTTTTAAGAATAATAAACATGGGAATAAACCACTTAGCTTGATTAGGTTCCAACCCTTTAAAAAAAATAGTATATTGTATGTAAAAGAAATTTATGGGCATTATTTTTCTTTTTCGCCCAGGGCAACAATATGCTCAGGACCGGCCCTGCATAAAATTAGTAGAGAAACTTATATTTATAACATAACATCTAAGAAGATGCATATATATTTCAAATGAATTAAAAGATGATACTTATGGTGGGAGGGGTTCCCCTGTTGGAAAAAAGTGTAAATTTTTCAAAGGAAAAAGTGTATTTTCTATGTTTTTGGACCAAATATAATTACATATAGTTGTGAGATATATAATTAATAGGGTAAATTACAATTTTAGTCCCTGTGATTATACACAAATTATGGTTATCGTCCTTTTAATGAATGAATTACGATTACAGTACTTATAGTTGGCAATTTATTATGACTTTGGTCCCTTTGTCCAATATTTTTTTTAAAATGACGATTTTGCCCTTTTACTTTTATTTCAGTTTTGGTCCTTGATCAAATTATTTCTTTTATTTCATTTTATTAATAGATTTTTATTCTTTTACTATTTATTTAATATATTTTCTATTTTTTTATTATATTGTCTAGTTATTACTATTAAAATTCAATTGAAATAAAAGGTTATTCAATATGTTTTATTTATTTATTTATTTGATATTTTATTAATAGTATTAATATTATTTTTTTGTTATGATTTAAGTATTTACATGACTAAGTAGTAATCAATGAAAATAACTTGTATATGACTTAATTTAATATGTTGTATTTTTGTTAATTATTGTTATAAATACTATTATTATCGTTCATACATATTGATTTTAGATATACGTTGAACTATTTATATATTTATTCTTCTAAATGTATATTACTTTTCATTTATAAAAATTGAAACTATTTATGCATTTAATTTATATATCTATTGTCTTTATTATATGTTACATTCATATAAATACTTATATATTTAATAATTTTTTATTCAAATTAATTTAATTATTTTGTTTTTATCTTAACCAAATATATAATTTAACGTATTTTCTATTCTAATTTAGTTATACCATAAAATTAATGGTCAGATAAACCTTATACATATAACTTAAGGAAACCCATAATTGTTGTAATTATAACTTAATGAAATGTATAATTATTTCATAAAGTTAAAAAATTAAATTAATTTATACATATAAATATGTAAACTTTACATATTTTGTTGATTTTAAACTATATTTTTTGTTTAACAAATAGTAAATATATTAAATAAATAGTAAAAATAAAAAAGCTATTAATAAATTAAATAAAAAGAAATAATTTGATCAAGGACCAAAACTGAAATAATAATGAAAGGGCAAAATCGTCATTTTAAAAAAAAATATTGGACAAAGGGACCAAAGGCATAATAAATTGCCAACTATAAGTACTGTAATCGTAATTTAATCATTAAAAGGATGATAACCATAATTTGTGTATAACCACAGGGACGAAAATTGTAATTTACCTTATGGGTGTGTATTCTCCTTGAAGAGAGGATTACAACGATATAAAGAACGTCCAAAACGAAGCTAAGATGAATGAGATATCGATGCTCAAAGATTGGTGTTTGATGTGGGAAAATGCAAGTTAAAAGTGTGAAAACTTGTCCCACATAGGAAGATGGACCAAACCATGAGTGGTTTATAATGAGGAGCCTTGACAAGCATGACAAGTTATTCCAAGACAAAACTTGGGTCCAAGCAAAAGCAAATCATTAAACTTGTGTGCACTCGCATCTGCCTCGTACTTTTTATAACGTATTTTTTTTTACGTGAGCCGCGTTCGTGTCTTGAACGAATCTAGACAATTCTAGAGCCGTTACAGAAATGGTTTAATGATAGAATTATTATATTTAGTTATTAATAAAAAAATATTTTTTATTACAACTAAATATAATTAATTTGTTGTTACAACTCATGGTTTAATGATAGAATTATTATATTTAATTATTAATAAAAAAAATGGTTTTTTATTATTATTACAATTGAATATAGTTAAGTTGTTGTTACAACTCATCTCCTATAAAATGGATGTAGATGCAAACACCAAGATATACTTGAAAGACTTGGAATACACTTTGCATTCTTGAAATTTTTGCACTTTAAACGGAGAGACGTTGCTGCTTCCAAGAACGAAGGTCACTTAGAATTCACGTGTTTTTACAGGCAAGTTGGTTACCTCCGGTAGTACACGCTGCTTTGGCTGTTGTACCCTGGGAAACAGACTTCGAATATGTTTTAAGGGAATCGTGTCAAACACGAGACTCAGCCTTTATTTTTCGTATTGTAATTTACTTTTCCGTATTATTATTTCTTTTACTTGTAAGTTTAATTTCCGTACTTTATTTATTTCCGTGTATTGTAATTTCATTTCTTGAATTGTAATTCGTAATACATTTCTTATATTTTATAATTGGTATCGGGCATATCTATCCCTACAATCTTAAAACAGATTTTACAACCACGATACCGGTTATAAAATTAGGAATATTTTAGAGAAATTGTTTCTTCGATTCAAACAAATTTTGTCTCGAAGTAAAATTTCTATTACATTATTGTTTCGATTCAAACGAGTTTTGTCTCGAAGCAATTGTGTTTCCATTTCATTTAATTATTTCTGTTTCGTTACAAACGAGTTTTGTTTTCGAGACGGATTTAATTTTTGCAACAGTCTTGATTAAGTGTTTAATTTGAACGGCAGATTCGATTATTCACTTTTGGTTTCTTAAGCATTGAATGGATGATTCAATTTTAACTTTTAGTATAAAATTCGTTATTATTCTCGTACGACTTACAAGTGGTTGAATGAACGGTTGATTCATTCTTTACTTTGGTGTTAAGTTGAACGGCAGATTCAATTTTCAATTTTAGTGATAAAAGTTGGTTATAATAAAAGATTTAATTTTATTATAAACTGATTAAATTGAACGGTTGATTCATTTTTCACTTTGATGTTATCACTTTGGTGTTAAATTGAACGACAGATTCAATTTTCAATTTTAGTGATAAAGTTGGTTATAATAAAAGATTTATTTTGTTTTAAAGTGATTAAATTGAACGGTTGATTCAAGTTTGATCAATTAAAGGATTTGACATTGTTTATAATAAAAGTGTAATTTTATTATAAAGTGGAAAATTTTCTTTATTTAAAATTATAAAGAATTTATTTTCTTTAGACGTTAAAGACAAATGGAAATGTTAGGTGGAATTGTGTCACGGCCGATGACTTCAATTATAACATCTATTGCTAAACCATTGATTAAGAAGATGGTTAATTTGATTGGAGTTCAAAATGAGAATAATTTTGCCAATCATATTGAGAAATCAGAATTGCTTTCTGATTTAGATCTTGAACCATGCGTGGTTCTTGAAGGCAACGGTGAAGTTGCAAGTGTGATGAATGTGAATATCACCGCAATGGTTTCTGATGTAGAATTGGTAAAATCTGAACCGAATGAATGGTGGATTGACACTGGTTCTACCCGACATGTGTGTTCGGAGAAAAGTTTGTTTACTACTTTGAAAGTAGTTAATGGAAAAAAGATCTTCATGGGAAACTTTGATACGCTTGATGTCAAAGGTGAAGGCGATGTGATCTTGAAGATGACATCCGGGAAAGATCTTAAGTTGACAAATGTTTTGTATGTACCGGAAATTCGAAAGAATTTGGTTTCCGGATGGCTGTTAAACAAGTTTGGATTTAAAATGGTTTTTGAATTAAATAAATTTGTTTTGACCAAGAATGATCATTTTGTTGGAGAAGGTTTTGCTTTGAATGGAATGTTCAAAATAAATTTGATGATTTTGAAAAGCAATTTTAATAAAACGACTACAAATTCGGTTTATTTGACGGAGTCTTCTAACGTATGACATGGTCGTCTTGGACATGTCAATTTTAATTCTTTACGTCGTTTAATTAAGTTAAATTGCATTCCATCTTTTCATATTGATTCAAATTATAAATGCCAAACTTGTGTTGAAGCTAAACTTACAAGATCGTCTTTCCAATCGGTTGAAAGAATAACCGAACCACTTGATATGATTCACACGGATGTGTGTGATTTAAAATCCATTCCAACGAGAGGTGGTAATAAGTACTTCATCATGTTTATTGATGATTGTACTAGATATTGCTATGTTTACTTGATGAAAAGTAAAGATGAAGCAATCGATAAGTTTGTTTTATACAAACAAGAGGTTGAGAACCAACTCAACAAAAAGATTAAGGTTGTAAGAAGTGATCGAGGTGGTGAATATGTGTCACCGTTTGCGGATTTATGTGCTCAACATGGAATCCGACACGAATTCACCGCTCATTACTCACCTCAACAAAATGGTATTGCGGAAAGAAAGAACCGAACCTTGAAAGAAATGGTGAATGCCATGTTAATTAGTTCGGGAATGAGCCAAAAAATGTGGGGGGAAGATATCCTCTCGGCTACTTATCTTTTAAATAAGATACCCCGCAAGAAAATGGATAAAACACCATATGAACTTTGGATGGGAAGAGAGTCATCCTATAAGTACTTACGAGTGTGGGGGTGCCTAGCAAAGGTTGTTGTACCGGCACCTAAGGCTCAAAAGATAGGACCTAAAACGGTTGATTGCATATTTATTGGTTGTGCACATCACAGTAGTGCCTATCGGTTTCTTGTGTATGAGTCTAAAAATCCAGAAATTCACAAGAATACCATCATGGAATCAAGAAATGCATCCTTCTTTGAGAATATATTTCCTTGTTTACAAAAGGATCATGCTAGTTCGTCTAAATCAAGTAACGAAAATGTCCAAGATGAGACATTAGGACAACCTGAAAGAGAAGAGGTTGAGCCTAGAAGAATTAAAAGGAAAAGGGTTGAAAAATCATATGGAGATGATTTTGTCACTTACAAGGTTGAAGGTGAACCCAAAACTTACCGAGAAGCGGTAACTTCTTTTGAAGGACCTCAATGGAAAGAAGCCATCAAGAGTGAAATTGAGTCAATTTTACAAATTCATACTTGGGAACTAGTGGACCTTCCTGAAGGTTGTAAACCACTAGGTTACCGATGGCTTTTTAAGAGGAAAATGAAACTTGATGGTTCCATTGATAAATATAAAGCACGTTTGGTAATCAAAGGTTACAAACAAAAGGAGGGTGTTGATTACTTTGATACATATTCGCCGGTGACGCGAATAACATCCATTAGATTGGTGCTTGCGATTGCCGCAATAAGAAATCTAGAAGTGCACCAAATGGATGTGAAGACGGCTTTTCTAAACGGTGATTTAGAAGAGGAGATCCACATGGAGCAACACGAGGGTTTTAGTGCTCCCGGATGTGGAAAGAAAGTTTGTAGGCTTGTCAAGTCATTATATGGCTTGAAGCAAACTCCCAAACAATGGCATCAAAAGTTTGACCACATCATGCTAGAATGTGGATTCAAAATCAATGAGTGCGACAAGTGTGTGTACATGAAAGATACAAAACATAGATATGTTATTCTTTGTTTATACGTAGACGATATGCTTATCGTTGGTAGTAACGAAAGAATGATTAGTTCAACGAAAGAGATGTTGAAATCCAAATTTGACATGAAAGACATGGGTTTAGCGGAAGTGATTCTTGGTATTAAAATCACACGAACCCTAGATAGTCTTGTGTTAAGTCAAACTCATTATGTGGATAAAATTCTTGAGAAATTTAGTAATGGTGATTCTAGTATAGCTAGAACTCCAATTGACTAGTATAGCTAGAACTCCAATTGACACTAGTCAACATCTATCAAAAAATAGAGGTGAAAGTGTTAATCAACTAGAATACTCAAGAATTATAGGCAGTCTAATGTATCTAATGTCTTGTACCAAACCGGACATAGCATATGCTATAAGCAGGCTAAGTAGGTACACGAGTAATCCGAGTCGGATTCATTGGAAAAGTGTGATACGAGTTCTTCGGTATTTGAGATATACTCGAGAGTACGGACTGCGTTATGAGAGATATCCAGCTGTGATAGAAGGATACAGCGATGCGAATTAGATATCTGATATAAAAGATTCTAGATCTATAAGTGGATATGTATTTACACTTGGTGGGGCTGCTATTTCTTGGAAGTCTTCCAAGCAAACAGTGATAGCGAGATCTACGATGGAATCTGAATTCATCGCATTAGATAAATGTGGTGAAGAAGCCGAATGGTTACGTCAATTTATTGAAGACTTACCAAAGTGGCCGAAGCCCGTTTCAGCCGTTACTATACTTTGTGATAGCCAATCTGCGATTGGTAGTTAGCATAGCATAATGTATAATGGTAAGTCAAGACATATTAGACGTCGGCATAATTCGATACGACAACTACTCTCAACAGGTGTTATTACTATTGACTATGTGAAGTCAAAAGATAACATTGCGGATCCGCTTACGAAAGGCCTAAATAGAGAGTTAGTTTTGAAGTCGTCAAAAGGAATGGGACTAAAGCCCATGAATGAATAAATTCATACGAAGGAAAACCTTACCTTGTTGACTGGAGATCCCAAGATCTTGGTTCAAAAGGACAACCTATTTGTATGAATAAAGTATGGTCACTGTGGGGGGTTGTGAAAAAACTCCTAGTCCATTCCTATATGATTTCTAGAAGAAAATCATTTTAGTGACAATGAGGTTAAGCATTTTATAATGATTCGGTCGAAATCATTTATGCTTTTAATGATTCGGCAGAAATCACCTATGTGAGAGAGAAGTGGGGCCGCTTCGAGTGGAATTGTAGGGGCACAATTCTTAGAAGCTCTCGCAGAACCAGGCTAGTGTTCCATGACCATAACGGACACGACTATGAGGAGTTAACCTTGTTAGGGAGATTCTTGTGTGAAGTGTATTGTCGTCTTCACAAATGGCAGCTCAGTTCAAAGACATCGAGTTCTACTGACGGCTAGAAGGCTAAGTGCATTTCATAAAGGAAGGTTCAAAGGTTTTACACCTACCTATCCTATGCAAGATTTTAACCATTGAAAATTCATTGGAATTTTATGTGTCTTCGATCAATCTCATACATGTGGGGGATGATTGGAATGTGTTTTCGATTGATCTCTCATTTATGTGGGGGATTGTTGGAAAAAAGTGTAAATTTTTCAAAGGAAAAAATATATTTTCCATGTTTTTGGACCAAATATAATTATATATAGTTGTGAGATATATAATTAATATTTTTATGGGTGTGTATTCTCCTTGAAGAGAGGATTACAACGATATAAAGAACGTCCAAAACGAAGCTAAGATGAATGAGATATCGATGCTCAAAGATTGGTGTTTGATGTGGGAAAATGCAAGTTAAAAGTGTGAAAACTTGTCCCACATAGGAAGATGGACCAAACCATGAGTGGTTTATAATGAGGAGCCTTGACAAGCATAACAAGTTACTCCAAGACAAAACTTGGGTCCAAGAAAAAGCAAATCATTAAACTTGTGTGCACTTGTATCTGCCTCGTACTTTGTATAATGTATTTTTTTTGCGTGAGCCGCGTTCGTGTCTTGAACGAATCTAGACAAATCTAGAGCCGTTACAGAAATGGTTTAATGATAGAATTATTATATTTAATTATTAATAAAAAAATTTTTATTATAACTAAATATAATTAATTTGTTGTTACAACTCATGGTTTAATGATAGAATTATTATATTTAATTATTAATAAAAAAATGGTTTATTATTATTATTATTACAATTGAATATAATTAAGTTGTTGTTACAACTCATCTCCTATAAAAGGGATGGAGATGCAAACACCAAGATATACTTGAAACACTTGAAAGACTTGGAATACACTTTGCATTCTTGAAATTTTTTGCACTTTAAACGGCGAGACGTTGCTGCTTCCAAGAACAAAGATCACTTAGAATTCACGTGTTTTTACAGGCAAGTTGGTTACCTCCGGCAGTACACGCTGCTTTGGCTGTTGTACCCTGGGAAACAGACTTCGAATATGTTTTAAGGGAATCGTGTCAAACACGAGACTCGGCCTTTATTTTTCGTATTGTAATTTACTTTTCCGTATTATTATTTCTTTTACTTGAAGTTTAATTTCCGTACTTTATTTATTTCCGTATATTGTAATTTCATTTCTTGAATTGTAATTCGTAATACATTTCTTATATTTTATAATTGGTTTCGGGCACATCTATTCCTACATCCCCTTGGTTGAGGTCTCGGGTTCGAGCCTTGCCAAGTACGTTTTTCCTTAAGTGGAGGTGTGAGATTTGGTTCTCACCCTCAAGGTTTCTAACAATGGTGCTAACAACTAACCACTAACATCTGTTGTTAAAAAAAAAAAAATTCAATTGAGTAACAAAAAAGACGGCAAATCAAAACCCTTTCAATGTCAACATGAGCATCCAACCTATTTGTGACACATTTGATCCTAAGAAAACAGAACTGATATTAAATACATAATCTTAGG
Organism: Centrapalus pauciflorus; assembly: GCA_020465985.1. NCBI lineage: Eukaryota > Viridiplantae > Streptophyta > Magnoliopsida > Asterales > Asteraceae > Centrapalus > Centrapalus pauciflorus. The sequence goes on along the minus strand of JAANYP010002033.1, from coordinate 6,416 downwards.
ATTACAATTAGGAAAAAAAAAAAAAAAAAAAACTTTAGCAAACAAAACAAAGTTTAAAAATAAAGAACAACAAGGTATTGAAGTTCTAGGTTTATTGCAACAATGCACATACTCTGTCATATAAAGAAGACTATGGACTAAAAAAACTACTCGTTTAGTCTCGAGTCATGTGTGAGAAAATACAGATGAGATGACCGATCAAATGTATAGTCACCCCACCTCTTCAAAACCATGTTGCATTGATTTGGCACGAGTGGATCGTCGTAGACGCCAAACACCTTGGTTTGACCAGTCTTCTTGATGCAAACACCCTTACCACGTTACCAGTCAAATATAACCAATTCACTGTTTATTAGATTGAATTTAAATTTCAAAAACTTTCACTACAACAAAAATATTAATTGTACACGTTATTTTTACACACTTTTAGCAAGAGCGTAAAATTTAATTATGTTTCATAAGGATGTAAATTTAGTTACAATTATAAGTGTGGACTAATTTTAGACAACAATGGAGTTTTTATACTCAAATTTGTATGAAAAAATGTTCGTACTAATAAATATGGACAAACTAATAATTTGTCCACATTTAAAAGTATTAAAATCAATTTGTTGCACTTAATTTGTCCGCACAAGAGGAAGCGTAGGAAAATTGACTGTGACAAATTGATCTCTGTACTTTTAAGTGTGAAAAAATTAAAATTTGTCCACACTTATACATGTGAACATTTCCTTCCTTATCAATATAAATGTGATAATTAAGATAATTTATTATATATTTTCATGCATATTAGTGTAATAATGTTAAACACGCTTATAATTGTAGAAAAATTACTAAATTTTTACACTTTTAAAAAACGGGTATAAAAAGGTGTGAAGAAAAGACATATTTATTGCAGTGTTTATAATGAATCTTCAAAGCAATAGCAATTTAACATATAAATAAAATATGAGAAATATAAGTGCCATTCAAATGGTCTTGTATTGTGCAAGACAAATGTCATGTTCCAACCGATGTTACTTTTATCTAATTTATTTAAATAATAACATTTATCAAGATAAAAATTCACTATTCATAACCTATCATTTCATTTTTTTTTTAATTTTTGGTTTTATTTTTAAGGTTTTCTTATATAATTTATTTATCAATTTGTTTTAATAAAATAAAAAATGATATTATATTATATCTCACTTAATACTAATTTAATCTAATATTAACTATTGTAGGTTTACATATAATACAAATTTGAATTCAAAGACATTTTTAAACATTCTTATTTCATTTACTTATATTAACTATTATTGCTTTGAAAATTTTTTTCTTATTTTTTTATGTTTTGATTTCTTTCTATTTTTATAAAATAAATAAGATTGCACGTAAGTTTTAATACATGATAGTGAGTTTATTTCTTTTTGAATATGAATTATCAAATTTATTTCAGTATAAAGAAAAAAATAGTCGTTATTATCATAGAACATATTGTATATTATCAATCTTTTTTGAATAGGAAAATACACACATCCCTAATCTTACTTTAAAATTTACACATATATATATCATCCAATATTAGTTACTATACTTAATTTGTTTGATAGATAACACTATTTATAAATCAAATAGATAAGTTTATATGCATTATTTGTTAAATATTTTTATTATTGTAATTGTTGTTTTAATTATCATCATTATTGTTTAATTTTATATTTTATATATATATATATATATATATATATATATATATATATACAAATGAGATGCTAAATCTATCTTTAGATATGTGAGAAGCATTGTGATTCATTTTTGCATTTTGATTCACTATTTTTTGATTGTATAAATGATGAATCATACATTCTAAGTTAAGTGAATCAACAATTCACAACGTTTTAAGAATCATAGTGCTCCTCACATTTCTCAAGATATATTCAGCTTTTCACGATAACCAACACACACATATTAAATTTGCTTGATATTTTGTTTGTATTATTATCATTATAAATTTTAGCAAAATGAATGTAATATATCTAGAATTTGTTTTAGAAAATATAAAAAATAGCAATTGACCCTTTTAAATAATAATAACATTAAAATTATATGTGATTATAGATGTTATTAATTTTGACTAAGAATTATATTTTAAATTTCTTACTTTATATCTTTCAGTTTTATTAAATTATTAGTGATTCGTATACCCGCCGCAAAGCGTGGGGTGCTTTACTCGTTAAGGACTAATAATAAGATTATATTGATATGAAATTTCCACACCATTGGAGCTATCCTTCCATGCGCCAGTTTTGAATCCAAATTTTTTTTCATAGGGGTCGGAATTTAAATGCTACGAGAGTGTAAATATTTGTGACTCTATAAAAAAAATTCAAATCTCAAATTTTCGGGTCGATTTATCTAGATCGTATAATAAAATGAATGCATAAATTATACAATGTCGTTAATCATTACAAACCAAAAGAAAAACTAAATACTAGAGTTGTCCCCTACGAGTTTTCATATTTTGAAAACGAGTTATTACATCATTATCTGACACATTAACAAGTAATTCTTTCTCTATGATACAAATACTTAGACATTATTTATATATAAAATAAGAAAATAATTAGACATATTCATATATAAAATAAGAAAACTAAGAAACAAAAGGAATAAAATAAATAAACTAAAATTCATATGGTCATCTAAAAGAATTAGACAAACATGCGATATATATAAATTAAACTAAAAGAATAAAATAAACCAAAAGAAAATAAAAGAATCAAAATATAAAACATCAATACCTCATTTCCTCAAACGCGGAGAGGCGAGGCTCGAGAGGCTCAAGACTCACCGAAGCACGGCAACAAAAAGGCAGAGACCAGAGAAGCGACCGCGGCGCGACTTCCTGGATGTTGCTTGGCTGCTTGCGAAGGGAGGGGCAGCGGCGGAGACGGAGCTGCAGAGGCCGAAGGCCTGGGCGGCTAGGCGACGAAGTGTGCGTTTTAACCATAAATCTCTAATCTTTACGTGAACCTTTCTAATTTCTATAATTCAGCTTCCTTATTTAGCTTCCTTCTTTGTGCCACAGGTTTGTTAACTTTTCATTTTACCCCTAAATCCCTAATCTTAAATCCTTATAGGAGTAGATTCAACTGCGGATGTGTCGGTGGATGATGTAGATGGATGAGGGTATGCCGATGAAGATGGAGCGGAGAAACTTTGTGGAGCAGTTGAACTGGAAGGATCACATACATTATTGACAGCATTAGACAAACTAGCGTTAGGACCGAAAAATTCAACATAAAAAGGATCAACCAAATTAACCAAATCAGAAGAAGAAAAAGAAATGGGGTTATTAGAAGAGTCTCCAGTCATTTGAGTAATGCGAGGTCCTGATTGATCAACTTCGGGTGCCAGTTCAGCCAACTCATCAAATGTGACGTGCACACTTTCATTGACTGTTCTGGTTCGGGTATTGAATGCGCGATACGCCTTCGAGTTGGATGAGTATCCAATGAAGATCGCTTCATCCGCCTTTTCGTTAAATTTTCCGAGGTTGTCTTTGTCGTTCAGCACATAGCACCTGCAACCAAATACACGTAAGTACTTGATAAATGGTACTTTATTCAAAAAGAGTTGGTAAGGAGTTTTGTTAAAGCGCTTATGGATGATGGAACGATTTTGTGTATAGCATGCTGTTGATACGGCTTCGGCCCACAAGAACGGAGGTAGCTTTAAGAATGTAAGCATTGTACGAGCGGCTTCCACTAGCGTACGGTTACGCCATTCCACGACCCCATTTTGTTGAGGTGTTTGAGCAGCAGAGTATTGATGCTGAATACCTTTGGATCGAAGGAAGCCCTCAACTACCGAGTTCTTGAACTCCGTGCCGTTATCTGATCTTATTGATTGCACTGACAGCTGCTGTTGGGTCTCGACACTCTTGATAAAATCAATGATTTCTTGAGCTGTCTCGTCCTTGGTACGCAAGAACCTGACCCAGGTATATCGAGAATAATCATCAACGATAACCAACACATATCGTTTTCCATTTATGCTTTGAGTTCTCATCGGTCCGCATAAATCCATATGAAGTAACTCCAATACTCTTTTTGTTGATGGTTCGGGCTTTGGTTTGTGAGAAGATCGTTTCATTTTTCCTTTCTCACACGCTCCACACAGATGGTCCTTTTCGTAGCGCAATTCAGGAAGTCCTTTGACCAATTGTTTCGCAGCCAGCTTGTTGATATTATCAAAATTCAAATGGGATAATCTTCGATGCCACAACCAAGAGTCTTTTGAAGAGGCTTTTGATAGTAGGCAAATGTTATCCTTCACTATTAGCTTAGCTACGTCAATGGTGTAGAGGTTAGAGTTTCGGGAACCTGTTAGGATTTCTTTTCCATCCATGCTCTTAACACTGCAGTTCTTAGCTCTAAACGTTACTTCTAGTCCTTTGTCGCAGAGCTGTCCTATGCTAAAAAGATTATGTGATAACCCCTCAACATAGTCAACATCCTTGATGACCAGATTATTTAGAACTAAGTCCCGTATCCTTTGATGTGAGCCTGATGGTTGTTCCCAAATTTCACAGTTCCGCAATACTGTTCAACAACGTTGGACAGCAATTCTCTTCTTCCAGTCATGTGCTTGGAGCAACCCGAATCCATATACCAAATGGACTTAGCCTGAAAAACACATAAATTCATATAATGAAAAACTATATGCATTCAAACACATCCATTTTTAATTCACAATCAAACCGTGTTCTGAACCGAGATGTTCAGAAAACATGATTAGTTAAGACCGGGTCCTGGGCTGTGTGCACAGAAGCCAAACGTGTCGGTTTAAGCACAACCGACAAGCAAAAGAACGGGTCCTAGTCTAAGGTAACTAGAAGCCATTTCTTTGAAGCACGGGTCTTGCTCAGAAGTAACCAAGAACCATCTGCATTAAGATCACACAACCTTGGGTACCCACCTCAATATGGGTCCCTTTTTGTTAGGATTTCCAGATTTATATGGCACGTGTACAGTTTTAGAATCCCAACTAGCATTTGTGTGTGGTCCGGATGCACAACCCTTTGGAATCCATTGAAGATTGGATTTATTGGGTTTTGGAACCTTAGGCGCTGAAATTGCCTTCGATTTTTGTCTTTTTGAGACCTTTTTGACCGTTGCTTTGGTTTTGGGCCTTGGCAACAGACACATTTCAATTTTGTTTGTGGCCAATGATGCACTATTTTTTGTTTTCTTTTTCCGAATACGTTTAGCAGGATATGGCACGAAAGCATTCATTTCAGGAACCTGTCGTCTATATTTAGTTGGACATAGATTAAACAAATCACTGAAAGAGTACTTTAACGGAATAGCAGAATTCAGTACAACATTACAGACATTGTCACACACATTGTTACACAAATTGTCTTTAGAGATTACAGACATCCTATCTCTAGTAACAAATTCATTTGACATTAAAGCCTTCTTCACAAAAAAACTTGTAAAATCCTGCATGGTGGTTTTTGGGACTCTCCTTATATGATCTGTAGGAACAAAACGATTAGAGTCAGTAAGCATGGAAGATTTAGACTTGACAGACTTTTCTTTTTGGTGGTGAGGGGGTTTCTTAAAAGACTTGGATTTAACCTGAGTCTTTTTAGGAACCTCATTTTTGAAAACTTTTGAGCACTCACCTTTGACAATGATAGAAGAAGATTCAGCTTTAGCCTTACCTTTATCTGATGACACACATGGAATTTTTATGGAATGAGAAAGTGTTCGTTCTTTTGAAAGATCTTTCAATTTTTGTGAAACCATTTCAAAATTTTCTCTGTAGACAGTAATTTCCACAGATTGTTGAAAAGATTGATTTACCAATTCTTCTTCTCTCTTAAGAAGAGCATCTTGAAGATCAAGTGCTTTCTCTTGAGACGACTTCAATTCCTTTTCTAAAACAGTGATTTGTTGTTGAAGAACTTTGGCAGGAATATAAAGTTGAGGAGTTGATTTTACGGTTTCAGTTTTCAATTCAGTTTCTGAATAAGTTGACAAGAGATCTTCCTCTAAAGTGGGTACTCTAGAAGAATAACTCTCGTTAAGTTCTTCATATTGAAAGGAAATTTCTTTATCTTTGCCAGCAACGCGTTTCTCATTTTCTTGGTTTAAAACTTCTTTTGATGACTCAAAAAAGAAAGATTTAAGACCGGCTCCCATATAGTTCATGTCATAAAATACAGGTAAAACATTTTGTGCTTTTTCCAAATATTTAGGATTTTTAAAACCAATTCCTTGTTTAGAATGGTAAAACCTAGATTCTTTGGGCTGATTTAAATGGATAGTTTGTTCTGTTTGACCCTTTTTCAAAAATGCATCGTCAAGGGTCTTTATTCTTGAGTACAAACTTATCCTTTCTTCTTCAATCATTTTGTATTT